>JASDQU010375201.1:14097-28848 GCA_032191745.1 Picea mariana
AGAAACACATTCTACAAATGCAAATATTCATACAGAATAATAATAAAAATACACATGCAGCACACACTGGAATAACCCATAAAAATAAACGCATACATAATAATGCAGCATGTAATTTAACACAAAATGGACACTTATCTTGGTAAAAAAATCACTAACTGTGTGCAAACCTTCCATGAACCTCCCATCCTTAGATCACGTTGCTCATCACTCTCACCGGTGGGTCACCCCCAAGCTAGGACTAAACTCCACCCGGGTAAAGGGATTCCTAACCAGATTGATGTATCTTAGACAAAAAGAAATACTTTGTAACAGGTGCCAACTCAAACTAACAACCTATAGTCCCTCATTCCCCACATTCTTGTCCCACCCCAGGAAGTGTGCCCCTTTTCTTCTCAACAATCATTCAGATGCCCCACTTCCTTTCCGGGCTTCAACAACAGGTTGGACAGGAAGTATCAAAGCCTTGTAGTTGTAGCTTGGCACCTTAGGGAAATCAATTCGCATCAATTCTCTCACCCAGAGAGAAATTTCTCACAAGCCTAACAACCTGCCTCTTCAATAACCCACAGGCCTGACAACCCGCTTCTTTAGTCCAACTCCCAAGCTAACCAGGTACAGATATAGGTACAGGTACGGATACAGATATAGGTATAGGAAGGTACGGAGGACATATGAATGAGTGAGTGCATGGTGATCGAATGAATGAATGATTTCCCCCCCAAATGAAATAAGTCCAAACTATATGTATGCATGTTCCCAACTTGACACTTGTCATGTTGAGAGCTACTTTGGTCCACCTGTCCCCATCCTTAGAATGTAGGATAAAATAAGTATCCATACTTTATGCTTTAAGGAATATTAATGTAATATTATTTTTTGGATTAAGCTCCATAGCTTAGCCCTTTTCCTTAACTTTTATCCCCCCCCCTTTCCCTAACTAGTGGAGTTTAGTCCCCCATACTCTTTTATCGTGGTCGGTCTACATGCAATGATGTATTATATTAATGATAAGACATATAAAAAAATAGGCTCACTGGCCTTTAGCATCTAGGGTCTCTGGCCTAATTCCACACATAAGCCTCCTAGCTTATAATAATTGGCTCACCAGCCTATAAAACACAACATATACACAAAGGCTCATTGGCCTCAAAATCGCACACACTTAAGTTTGTTGTGTGCGGTATCCTGGAATGTGCACACTTCATCATTTTAGTGCGTAGTACATGTGTGCATTATACCATGAAAGGTGCATGAAAAATGATATCAAACAGCTCACCAGCTTAAGTAAATTTGCATTTAAATTTACAATTGGGGTTCGTCCTAGGGGTATTGCATTCCCCTCCCCTTATTTATGCACTATCCTCGGTGCAATATATACACATATACAACCAAAATTTCAAAAATCCTAAAAAATATGCGGTTATTCTTCCCGTATAACATCTTCATGGTCCCAAGTTGTGTCCTCAGGCCCGTACCAAGTCCATTGGACCTTTACAAGCTATATGGATCGATTCCGGAGCTGTTTTATTTTCTAGTTCAGAATGCATATTAGATGTACTTGGAAAGAACCTTCTTGCTCCACCTGAATCGCATTCCAATCAATAACATGATTAGCACCAGGTATATATTTCTTAAGCAATGATACATGAAATACATTATGAATGATCATTGATGTAGGCAAGTCAAGCATGTATGCTACAGGCCCAATCCTCTCTAGGATTTCAAATGGCCCACAATAGTGAGATGCCAACTTTGAACAATTTTCCAAATTCAGGGAAATTTTGTTGGCCTTCACTTTCAAGAATACATGGTCCCCCACTTTAAATTCCTTGTGAGTTATTCCCTTATCATCATAGCTTTTCTTCCTGTCTTGGGAAGCCTTTAAATTTTGTTTTATTTTCAACATTTTCTCCTCCATTTCCATGAGTAAATCTAGCCCAACCACTGCTCTATCTGCTGGGTTATCCCAACTTACCGGTGTGTTGCACCTTCTTCCATAAAGTGCCTCAAATGGGCTCATCTTTAGAGATGTTTGGTACCCATTGTTATAAGAAAACTCTACTAAGTGTAGGTAGTCTTCCCATTTTGATGGTTTATCCATCACATACATCCTCAACATATCCTCAATCACTTGAATCACCCTCTATTTTTATCCATCTAATTATGGATAATAAGTTGTGCTAAAATTCAAATTTTTTCCAAATCCCTTGAATAATCCCTTCCAAAAATTTGATGTAAATTTTGGATCTTTGTCAGACACAATTTTCTTGGGTATACCATGTAATAGAGCAATTTCTCTCATATATACATCAACAATGTTGGTTGCCTTGTGAGTGAGCTTTACTAGAATAAAATGGGCAGCTTTAGTAAGCTTATCCACCATTACCATGATAGAATCATGTTGCTTGTTTGTTCTTGTTATTTTGGTGATGAAATCCATTGTTAAAAATTCTCATGTCCACTCATGAATGGGTAATGGTTGTAGAAAACTAGTTGGGTGTCTATGCTCAGCCTTTAACTTTTGAGACTCCAAACATTTGGCAATAAAATCAACAACTTCGTTCTTCAATCCTGGCCAATAATATTGGCTCTTAACAAATGCAATAGTTTTATGATAACCTGGGTGCCTAGCATAAGGTACATTATGCATTTCTCTCAATATAAGATTTTACAATTCTTGTGAATTTGGTACATAAATTATGCCCCTGTATATGATAATTCATCATTTTCTAGCTTATAGTCTTCAATTTTCTGTTACAAAATACCTTGCTTTAATTTTTCCACTAACTCCTTATATTTCAAATCTGATTTTGCAAGATCCAAAATTTTGTCTTTCAAATCTGATTGGTACATGCTAATGGTTTTAGCATGCAACTCATGCACTCTTCTATTGAGTGCATCAGCCACTTTGTTCTCTTTCCCCTTGATATGCTTTATATCAAAGTCATATTCACTGAGAAATTATAACCATATGTTTTGCCTAGCATTTAGAATTGGTTGATCAAATAAATATTTCAGACCATTATGGTCTTTCCTCAGCTCAAACCTTTTCCCCATGAGGTAGTGCCTCCACTTCCTCAAGGCATGCACTATGGCTGCCAACTCCAAATCATGAGTAGCATAGTGCCTTTCATGCTCCTTCAAATTCCTTGATTCATAACATACCACAAACCATTTTGACTGAGGACTCCACCAAGTCCTTATTTACATGCATCTGTGCATAAAATGAAGTCTTCATTTGGATCTACAATCCTTTTTATTGGAGCACTTGTTAATAATTTCTTCAAGTGTTGGAAACTATTTTCACAATTCAATGTCCTTTGAAACTTCACACCCTTCTTTTGCAAGGAATTGATTGGGTGTGCAATCTTTGAGAATCCTTCAATAAATCTCCTATAGTAGCTTGCAAGGCCCATGAATGATCTGACCTATTTCACAATCTTTGGTGTTGACCATCCTCTAATGGATTCTATCTTCTCAAGATCCACTGTTGTCCCATCCTCTGAAATGATATGTCCCAAACAATGAATTTGCTTTTGATAAAATGAGCACTTGCTCAATTTGGCATACAACCGATGCTCCCTTAATACTTGTAATACCTTCCTCAAGTGTTGTTCATGCTCTTCTTTTGACTTAGAATATATAATAATGTCATCTAAAAATACAATGACAAACTTATCTAAGTATTCTCTGAAAATACCATTCATTAAACACATAAAGATAGGTGATGCATTTGATAACCCAAATGGCACCACTGTAAACTCATAATGACCATACCTTGTTCTGAAAGCAGTCTTGTTAATGTCTTCTTCTTTAATTCCTACTTGATGATAACCTGACCTAAGATCAATCTTGGAGAAAAAAATTCCATCTTTCAACTGATCAAAGAGGTCATCGATCCTTGGCAAAGGATACTTATTCTTCACAGTTACCTTCTTCAACTACCTAAAGTCAATGCAAAGTCTCAAAGTTCCATCCCTTTTTCTTCACAAATAACACTGGGGCACCCCAAGGTGACACACTTGGGCATATATACCCCTTCTTCAAGATATATTCAAGTTGCATTTGCAACTCCTTCAATTCTAGTTTACTCATCCTGTAGGGAGTCTTGGATACTGGAGTTTCTCCAGGCATCAAATTTATGGAGAAATCAATGTCTCTTTTAGGGCGTAATCATGTTATTTCCTTAAACACGTCCTCAAACTCTTTTAGGACTGCATAATCTTCAATATTTGACACCTTATTTTTAGATGTCTCTTACATATGTGTTGCAAATATTTGACACCCTTTTCTGTAACATTTCTTCAGCTGCAATGCTGAAATTTCTCTGATGGTTACTGCCCTGGGAATTCCCTGCACTGTCCTTAGGTTCTCTTCCTCATCCAAGCAAGTAAATGCCTTGTTATGAAAGTCTGGGATAGCATGATGTTGGTCCAACCAATCCATCCCAATTAGACAGTCATAGTAACCTAAAGGCAAGATGTTCAAATATTCCCTAGTTTTCAGTCCATTCATGTCCATAAGACATAACTTAACCATCTCATTAACTTTTCTTTTGGCTCTAGTATCCAGCTGCACCAACCAAGATTTTCCATGCTTTCTTCTTGGAAAATTAAAACTTTCCACCATCTTAGGATCTATACAAATATGAATATCTCTTGAAAAAATTAAAATATCAATGGTTTGGTTGTTGATAATACCTTCCACTTCAATCATATGTGACTGATACTATGCTTGTTTGTTGTCCAGGGTTGCATAGTTCCTTGGTACATTTCTTCCCATGTCCTCCACTATTTCAGCTTGATGTATGTTGTGAACAATCCTCACTTTTTCACCTCTGTGAGGGAAATCTCTAAACATATGATCTCCTTTACAACCCCAACATTGAATAGGTGGTTTCCTTGGCCTTTGACCCCTTGTCTCCATCATTCGGGTTTCTCTGTAAGCTGTTTGTCCCTGAGGATTATTTCTGAAGAATGGTGTCTTATTCCCCTTCTTCCTCTGATCCATCTTGAATTTTTTTTTGTCTTCCCAAGCTTTTTGGAAAGTTGGCCTTGCTTTTTGTTGATAATATAGGCATTTAGCTCGCCTTATGGTCTCCTACAATGTTTTGGGATCATCATATTGTATTTTGTCTTTGATGAATGATGGAAATCAACTAAAACACCTATGAATCTTAATTTTCTCATCCTTAAGTGAAAGAAACATACTTCAGGATTTCTAAAAACCTTCTTTCGTATTCATCTCTTAGTCAAGTATTTCTTTTCAAAATACTTCTTGAATTCCCTCCAAGTAACATTTTTCTCTTTAATGTGTTGCACTTGCACAAGATGATCCCACCACATGGATGCCTTTCCCTTGAGTTGATATATGGAAATTATTCCTTCTCCACGAGAAGAATAATTATCCAATTGAAAATATTTTCTCATGCCCAACAGCCATGTCTCTGCATCTTCATTCTTCTTGTGCTCACCATCAAATGTAGGAGGTTTGATTTTATTCATTTCTCCTCATATCTCATCCACTCCAAACCTCTTATGATTCTTGACAGGGCATGGACTTGAGCTTATGTGTTCTCTCTTATAAGAATGCCTCGGGGAGTGATGGTGATGTCTGGTAACACTTCTTGTTATTATTTTCTCATCAGGAAACATGTGACTTCCTGATTTGCTTGAGCCACTCTCATTATCCAATTTCTTTTCTATTTTGTTCAAGATATGCATTAACTTCATGTTGAATTCCTATTGTTTCTCCTTGGCTCTTCTTCCTTTCATTATCATATTGATGGATTTGGACATCCTTTTGCAAATTTTTAATGGTCTCTAACATATTCATGTTTTCATCCTTTCCTTCCCCATGTCCATTGGAGTTTGTTCCTTCAAATCCCATATGGACATCCATCCCTCTGATTTCATCTTCTTGGATGTAAGACCCTCATTCATGTTCCATTCTTCTGCACTTTTTTTTTATCCTTCTCTGATCTAGTTTTTTTTAACTCTGCAAAATGTGCAGCCAACAGAACTTTGTCAGGCTAACTGTTTCAACAATTTCATGAAAATATGAACTATTCTACTTCAATAATGCATCATAATCATTTCTTATGATTTATTGAAAATTGAATGTCCAGATCAATTTTCTGGGTGAATAATTATATTCTATTGTCCAATACCTTTCCAATGCCTACTTCCATGCTCAATTCTGAGTCTTGAGCAGAAAGTTGTGGTTATTTGAAAATTGTCCATTAATTTTTTTGTTCACTCTTCAACTTGGTGCAATTCTGCGTTGTAATTATGCATTTTTGCACCTACTCCATTAGATTTTTATTAGGATCTCAATTGGGTTTCTTAATATACATATTTTTGACTGTCTATCCAAGTTTCACCTTTTTCTGGGTTCTGGGATGCTAGTTACAACCTGTTGAAGTTCTAGGCCAATTCATGTTTTTGGTATGGAATGCTACAAGTAAATTCTTTGCCACATTAAACATTTTTAACATGCCCAGAAAATTAATTCATCTCTAGGACTATTTTCTATGGTTCAATATCTTTCCATAGACTACTTCTATGCCTCAATCCAATTCCAGAGCAGAAAGTTATGGCCCTTAGAAGTTAGTTGGGCCTTAAAATTTACCCTCGACTATTTGTCGTGTAACTTCCTCATAAAAACTTTGTTTGACAAACGGTCTACACCATTAGATGGCTCTCTCTGAGCTATTTCATTTGATCTATAGAGACATAGTGTACCTTGGTACAATCTGTTCTTGGGGTTTTTGAGTAGCTAAAAATGATGTTTAGGGCCTCGAAAACGTGCTGCAAAAAGATGACCTTCAAACAATATAGAATATCGCAGAAATTCACTGGTTTTTTGTTGTTGTAGACCATCCAAATGACTTCGCACACCCAAATTTGAACCTCTACACCCATATTTAGCATGCACAGCAACACCATAAGGTAGTGCATGCTTCGTGCACCTATAACCAATGTGGATCACTTATTTTTTGCACCAATAACTGTTGCACACTACTTTTGTGTCGTGCGCCAATATCCGCTGCCCACAATTTTGGTTCATGCACTAATACCTGTTGCACACAATTTTTGTGTCGCATGTTATCATTTCACGCACATTTCACTCTATGCATTGCACCTTGCCAAAGTTTAGTACGCTCCCACCGCGCACCAATACTCCGCACGCACCATTAATTAAATTGTTGTGTGACATCATATACCCACATTGCGCGTGCACCAACAAAATTCCTCTTCCCTCTGTCAATACTACACACAACGCAGACCATTATAATGCATGCACACACCAGGCGCGCCAGTATTACGCATGCGCCGCTCAATCTGCACCGTGCAATGCTAAATTTAGTGTGCACATTTGTGCACTGTTATCTTTCGTGCATTACCACTTTGCACCACGCAACGCCAAATTTAAGTGTGCACACCAGCACACCAATGTTTTCTGCTCATTTCCACTCTACACCGCAAAATGCCAAATTTAAGTGCACAGACCTACGCGCCAATATTTTTCGTGCATTACCACTTTGCATCACACAGTGCCAAATTTAAGTGTGCACACTCGTGCGACAATATTTTATGTGCATTACCACTCTGCACTGTGTAGCGCCAAATTTAAGTCCGCACACCCGCACGCCAATATTTTTTGTGCATTACCACTCTGGACCGTGCAGAGCCAAATTTAAGTGCGCACACCCGTGCACCAATATTTTCCACACATCACAAGCTTTTCACTGCACATCATGCATTTTTAGTGCGCACACCTACGCACATTCTTTGTTTTTTTTATGAGCATCAATTCCTTTTGAATTCTGTTGCAGAAATTGGGCTTTTGCCAAAACAAATCCCAATTTTCATGATATACATTCTGCAACTATGAATTTTTTTCAATTTCACCCCGATAACACCAATTCAACCTATACAACAACAAATCATTGTTGGTTGACATTCCTGGAACGAATTTTTCCCAAACTCAATTCATGAATTGAGAATTTTAAACAACAAATATCGCTCCATCTTTCATGGCTTCCCTGTAACTTCAAATTTGACCAATTCCAGGTCTGCATTTGCTAGAACAGATACTAAATTAAGAATATCTCACTACTTGGCCAAATTTCTCAATTTTCCCATGAATTTAACAATAGAAATTGGGGCTTTTTCCGAATTCCATGCAATTGCTTCAAATTTTTACCATGGACGCTCTATAACTTGAAATTTGGCCACTTTGAAATCACTTCTATGTGAAATTTCACTTCATCTCAACTTGCTTGGCCCATCCAGGCTTAGTGTTGAAAACTAGAGCTTTGATACCATATTGTAACATCCCCATCCTCCAACTGGGCTATGCCACATAAAAATTTCCAGTTGTATGCAAATTAAAAACATATTCACACAAAAAATCTTGCGGAACTTCATATATATAAAACTTAAATCAGACAGATACATTCTACAAATGCACATATTCATACATAATAATAATAAAAATACACATGCAACACACACAGGAATAACCCATAAAAATAAACACATACATAATAATGCAGCATGTAATTTAACACAAAATGGACACTTATCTTGGTAAAAATACCACCAACTATGTGCAGACCTTCCATGAACCTTCCATCCTTATACCACGTTGCTCATTACTCTCAACAGTGGGTCACCCTCAAGCTAGGACTAAACTCCACCCGGGTAAAGGGATTCCTAACCAGGTTGATGTATCTCAAACAACAGGAAAGACTCTGTCACAAGTGCCAACTCAAACTAATAGCTAGTCCCTCATTCCCCACATGTCTGTCCCACCCCAGGAAGTGTGCCCCTTCTCTTCTCAATAGTCCTTCGGCTACCCCACTTCCTTTCCAGGCTTCAACAACAGGTCAGACAAGAAGTCTTAGAGCCCTATAGTTGCAGCTTGGAACCTTTGGGAAATCAATTCCCAACAATTCTCTCACCCAAAGAGAAATTTCTCATGGGCCTGATAAATCACCTCTTAAATATCCCATGGGCCTGACAACCTACTTCTTCATTCCATCTCCCAAGTTAACTAGGTACATATACAGGTATTGTTACAAGGAAAATCTCTCTATGGCTAGGGTGAACCACAATAGACGGAAATGACTGCAGAAATCAAATCTCTTCTCAAGTATGCTATAAAAACAAATATACTAGTAAGACAAGATAAAAGTCCTACCTCGTCCAGATGTTCAATGAAGTCCACCGTTGAGCACTTGACCCAAAGAAATATACCTACAACTAGTCCTCAACAACCAATCAAAGCAAGCATATGGTGATATTATATATTGTTAGCACATTCAATAGCATAATCCATTAATAAACAAGACAAATACATCCATGGAATAATAATTCAATATATTTTCAAGATATCAATTGGACGAGAAAAGAGTATTTCTATTAATAAATGATCGGTAGAAGTGAAAATATTATAGACTTCTGTGTCGGCACGGTTTGGAACCAAGAAACTAAGTTCCTTCTAGTTGGGCCTCCACCACTTCAATCCTCCACCAAAGGCAAGCTCATAAGAGAGAAACAATGAGGTTCTCAATCAATAAGGGAAGAGCTTGGGGGCTTAACACTGTGTTCATACTTAAAGTACAAAGGGATGCAGACTCAATATGAAGTAAATAATTCTTCCATAGTAACTTTGCTCTCAAAGTTGAATTCTTTCTCCTCTTCCATAGCTCATAATTGGCCCATTTATAGCCTTAAAAATGGAACTGAAGGGACGAGTCGGAATGTTTCTAGTATATGGAAGCCCAAGGATCAGAGATCTCATGTCGTGACATGGAAACATGACATTTAATTTTCTTTTTCTGGCACAAATACTAATGTACACAGGCTGAAGTGGAGCAGCCTACGTATACACATGGTGTATAGTGTGTAAGATGTGTACATGTGGAAAAATATTGTTTTTTAGCTCTGGATCTTACAAACAGGGATGATAAGTCTACATGGGGAAATGGAAAAAGGCCTTCTGGGAAAGATTGCATAGGGTGAGGAAAATCTTTCTATAAAAGATGCCCCCTAATGTGTGAGGTCAGAGGAGTATCTGCGATGGCAGAAATACATTATAAACAACCCAGAAGTGGAGTGGTAGGGAACCAGTTGGACGAACTATTTGCTCATTACATTTTGCACTGACTTTGCATACATGGATGCCAATAAAATTACACTGCAAATCCATGTGAAAATATAGCAAACAAGTGTCTGTGGCCATGAATAGGAAAATACAAATGTGGTTACATGCCAACAATTTCCATAGTCACGAACAAGGCCCAGTAGAACCAATCTCAAAACCAATATGAAGATATATGTATACCATGGAGTACAATCTGATCTCCCATGATCACTAAAGTCATATAGGTATTGGTCCAATGAAAAGGAAGCAACAGCTCAGGAAAGTTGCAGCCACATAGTGATGTCTTCAAGTCTTCTACACTATCTGCCAAGGGTGCAAGTCTACATCATGTGAATAAAGGAGTTGAGGTCGAACACAATGAGAGATCGTTTGATAATCGATCATTGATGTATATCATTAACAAACATGATACAACCTACCGATAATGAAAGTAGGTATGAAGGAACCGAGTACATTCTTGCAAGTGTGAATAAAGGAGTCAGTGTTGAACACCTGAAGAATCCATTGATAAGGAGACATTGATGTATTCACAACTGTCGATGGTGAGAGAGCCTACCAATGATGACTGCAAGCCTCAAGGTACTCATAAGACTCTAGGTATCGTTTCCAGAATAAATGGGTTGAATTAGATGGAAAAAGACTCGCTGAAAGGAGAGCATTAAGGCATCTCTCATCAGTCAACATGAGGTAAAAAGTAGGAGCTTCATGATTTGGTGGAAATCAAACGAAGAACATGTTCACGAACCAATGACCATGTGCGTCTTTCGCATGTGCCAAATGAAAGCGGTACACACAAAAGACCCTCTTAATAGCAGCCAATGATGAAAATTGTTGACAAAGGCAAGGAAACCACCAATAAGGCTAATGGAATCCAAGACACGAAACGAATTTCAATGTGTGAATAGATGTCTTGCCATCGAACACAAGGGAAACCACCCAATCAACGACTAATGATGAAATGTTGACTGTTGGATTCAAGGTTACCTACCAATGATGAAATTAGGGCCAGGGTGCATGATAGGAATACAGTATCATGTGATTCTGAGACAAACTAAGGGTATGGACAGCATGTAAAGTCAATATTTCTGAGGAGTGGTTGACATAGGTTGATAGACTTCATTTGAACAAGAGCATGAGACATATGGAGGAATCCAGTAGCATAGAACCAATGATGAACCCATGAGATGTAGGAGGCATCAATAAAATTTTCTATAGGGACTGGAAGAGTAACCAGTCGATAGAGAAGACTTTGTAATGAGCTCATCTTCCTAAGGCCACGCTAATCCCAAAATTATGATGATGAATGGACTCAATAACTTTGTTCTCTATTCAAAGGCGGCACGATTGCTGCCAATATAGGATAATACTCCCTTCCTGCCCATATTTTTTTGTTTTTTCATAGACAAATGAATGTTATGATATAGAGGAGGAAACGAGTGTCACAAGTAAGAAAAACTAGTTCTAGCAATGGAACATACCTATTCTCAATGCAGGGAAATGTATGTGGGAGATGGACACTTGAGGGAATGTTCCCTCCAAGGTATAGGGTGTCAAATTTCGAAGGATATAAACAAGGCTCTGCTTGGTTGAGGATGCAAAATTTGCTAAGGCAAACAGTTTATAACGCAAAGTGAGAACCGGCTATAGGCTCAATACTGCAAGCAAGGGCATGAGATGCAATCACAACTTAACACCAAAAAAATGTCCTTTTTTATGTCTTTTAGTCTACTTGGTGTGAAAAAAGGGATAAAATTGTGCCAAATAGATGGATTTTCAGATCCAATTTACGAGTGTGAAAGAGACAAGTTCACTCAACAATCTTTTCTCTTTTTGATAATGAGTCAGAAAAGAGCTTAACTAAGACTCACAGCCTTTCAAGTCCAATTTAACAAGTGTGAAAGGGACAAATCACTTGACAATATTTTTTCTTTTCTATAACGAGTAGGAAAAGAGCTTAACTAAGACTCGTGTTAGAGAGTCTAGGCAAAAATTCACGGGGGAGGCCAAGGCTCCCGTGCAGAACTTCTGTGGAATGCCAGTATCTTACGAATATCCGACATAATATTTGGAAAACCCAAAGCTCTCCAAGTTGAGGAGGATAAAGAACTAGTTGAGGATATGATCTCAGTGATATATCGGATAATGTCCCTTTCTGGAAAGTAAATAGGTGGGGGCATTGGATACCCCACAGGACCATCCTAGTCAAAATTGATCTCCTCAAAACTTGGAGGGAGAGGACTCGGTGAAAGTAAAACTCTCTCTCGTTCAGAAGGTACAGGATTAGGAATGCTGAAAACATGATTGAAGGATGCATCACCCTCCATAAGGAGAGTAGGATTGACCAGAGATCGCAATGGTATGACCACTTCTTCAAGTCTAGGTTGAAGAGGATGAACGATAACAAGGATAGGGGACACATAACCCTTGACAATGGGGGTGAGGTCAAAAGAGAATTGCGGCAACATTATCTCCGTGTCAATCAAAGGAGAAGTAGGGTGTGGGGAAACCACAGACGCCTCAGAATCTGAAGGGCCTTTAGGTAAGCCCCATGCTTCTGGTATCCCAGTAGTAGTTGTACATAAACGAGTAAGGTGATCTCCTTTTCAAGTCCTACAAAGGAATTTAGGCTTATGTCTGAGACATCTGGCCTTCTCGATGCCCCCATCATCATTCACAACTGTTGGCAACATGTTCTCAACATGACAAGCAGAGGCAAGAGAGGAATATCCTACATGATGTACAGAGGTTGTATATGTGGCATTGATATGACTCATGGCGATTAGAGTGGTTCCCCCAACATGACTAGCAGCGGCTAGGTGCGAGTTGTCAACATGACTTGTATAAGTTGTCGACCCATCTCCAACATGATTGGCAGAGGTTGGTGATGGAGCTCCTATATGAATGACAGTGACTGGACTAGCGGTGAGTTGTGGTATTTGATACCAAGGTCCAGGGAAATATTGGCTTTGAAACATTGTAGGCCAGAAAGGGTCCTGGTTTACCCCCTGTCCCTATCCGAAAAGGTAGTATCCTCCATTTAATTTATTCAGAGAAGTCTGAATGGGAATCATCACTAAAGTTTGTGATGAGAATGAAGTATGATAAGGACTATTCAAGTGAGTATATAAGTTTCCCCCTTGTGAAGGGGTTCCGTGAAGAGGGTAGCTCGAACCATAAAATTGATTCTCCTCATATGAAACACTCGGAGATACATGAGGACTCATCATGGGTATTGGCATATATGGATGGGGTGTAATAAGTAGAGTAAGCACCCATCTTAGTATTGGCTCTAGAAAAAGAGTAGCTAGGACTGGATCCATAAGAGGGGAGGTTCCAACCTCCCGTCTTAAAATCTGGTTGAGGGATATGACACATACCAAATGAAGACGTAGGCATTAGGGCCATGCTACCCCCGGATCCATGTAAATACTAACCTTGTACAATGTTCATTGTAAACAAATATTCAGAAAAGAATAGAAAAGATACAATGGAAAATACAAACATTACACAGATATTTTTCCCCTGGAAACCCAAACTGGGAAAACCAACATATATTATATTCATTCATTGTGGTACATTGTTTACAATACAATATACATATAGGAGCCAGTAGCATCCAAAACCCTAACCCAATGAAATGGATTAGTACAAAACCCTAATTCCTTAACCAGAAATAGAAAACCATTGGCAAAAACCATGTGTCGAAAAAACCACCTAAATAGATGACACGTTTCTCGAGGTAGGTGTCACGTTTCCCAAGGCAAAAAAAAAAATTTGGGGGCACTGCTCCTAGACCCCCGCGTGAGGGGCTCTACCCCCCGAGGGAGGGCCTAGCAGGCCCTCCTCTAACCCCTCTGTGCACCCAACGCATAAGCTCAAACACTACTCCTCATGCAAAGAATATAACACATACCCAACATTCTCCCACTTGTTGTTTTTTTGCATACAGGGGGTTACAGGGTTACATAGTCAAAAATCCAAGGTAGCAATGCCCATGGATACTCTACACCAAGAGAACTTCTCAGTGCTCACAGATTTTGTTAATGAGTCTGCAACATTCTTCAAAGTGTCCACCTTCATCAGTGATACTTTCTTTTCTTCAATCATGTCTCTCACAAAGTGATATTGAACATCAATGTGCCTTGTCTTTGAATGATAAGCAAGGTGCTTCACCAAAAAAATTGCACTCTGACTGTCACACTCTATCCTTACAGCTTGTTGTACCAACCCAATACTTGAACACAATCTTTGTAACCATACTGCTTCCTTACTTGCATGAGTGGTTGCCATGTATTCAGATTCTATAGTTGAAAGTGCCACTAGAATCTGTCTTTTGCTCATCCAACTTATTGCTCCTCCAAACAGGTTAAACACATACCCGCTTGTATATCTCCTATGATCCAAATCTCTAGCCCAGTCTGTATCCACAAAGCCATGTATATCGACCACTTTGTTCAATATCAATCTTCCTTCATAGCACAATCCATAGCTAGCAGTGCCACGCAAATACCTGAAAACACTTTTTACTGTTGTCCAATGCTCCTTCCCTAGTTTTGACATATACCTACTCAAAAC
>JASDQU010375202.1:20580-32349 GCA_032191745.1 Picea mariana
AAGGGACATCCCTTTCTACAATACTTCTTCACTTGGAGGGATGATGTTTGTCTCACTGAGACAAGATTTTGAATCCCTTGTAGGGTTATTCCTCTCCCTTCTCCATTTTCACACTCCAAATTTTTATTGTAATAGTCCAACTTGGTTTTAAGGGCAGCCAACTAATCCATAACAATCAGTAGGTCATAAGATCCTAAAGGGAGCATGTTTAAGGTTTATCGAGTGGGTAATCCATTCATAATGAATTGGCATGCTGGTATGGCATCTGTTACCTTCCTTTTGGTTCTAGTGGCCAGATGCACTAGCCAAGATTTAGCATGTTTAACTTGTTGTAATTTACATTTCTCAACATTTTTAGGGGTGACATAACTCAAATTAGAACCAGGGTCAATTAAAATGGAAACATGATGGTTGGAAATCATACCTTCCATCTCCACCACTAAATATTAGTGGTCAACTTGTCTATTATCCAAGGATGCATAAATTTGTGGCATGCTCCTAGCCACATCATTGACTGTGGTAGCCTCTTCGACGTTGTAGACCCTCCTATTTTTTTTTTTGCCTATGTGGACAATCCCTCAACATATGCTACTCTCCACAACCCCAACATTTCAAGGGTTCTTTCTTTGTGTTATTAGTCTTACTTAGGACTACTATCAATGGTTTATTTCCACTCTGGGATGGAAATTTTTTCTAATACACACTTCTAGTAGGAAGGCTCATCCTATAGTTTTTCCCATGGTTCTTAAATCTTGAGGATTTAAACCCCTTCTTCTTGAATCCCAAATCATTTTTCTTCTTCCAGTCTTCATGGGGTTCTGTCTTATTCTTGAATTTCTCATAGAAATACCTTACCTTTCGAATAGTATCTTCCAAAGTATTTGGTTCATGAAACTCAATTATTTCCTAGTAGGACTGAGGTATTCCACTAATAAATCATTGCATATTTACTTTTTCATCCTTTATGTAGGGAAAATACATCATCATCTCAAGAAATGTGTTGATATATTCATCTATGGTGAGTTGTCCCAGTTTGAGTTCATTGAACTCCTTGGTCTTCCCATCAAAGTACTTTTCTGACAGATACTTCTTCTTGAAGTATTTCTCAAATTATTTCCATGACAAGTCCTTCTCATGGATTCCTTTCACATTCCTAAGGTCCTCCCACCAAATGGAATCTTTCCCATTTAGGTTGAAAATGGCTATCTGAGACTTTAAGTTTTCATAGTAGTCATGGACTCTGAAGTACTTATTCAAGCCGAGTAGACAAATCTTTGCTTCTTCCCCCTTCTTAATCTCTCCATCAAAGGTGGGTGGTTTGGATTTCTTGAAATCTTCAGGGTCATGACTCTTGGAATGTTTCCTCTTCTTTCTTCTCGTCTGGGAATGGGAACTATTTTTTACACTAGAAGTGACGCAGACCCCCCTACTCTCCCTCTGGGCTGCATGACCTCTTGGTCTAGTATCGATAAATATTCGAGTTGGATCAGCTCCTCGGGACCTTACTGGTCTCAAAATCAATCAAACACAGGCCCTGTTATCACCCTCAGGGTTTTCACAGTCACGATATGATCATCATTGATTTGTCCGTCGATCGACGGTTCATAGAAATTGTGGGTTACCAACGTGCTCACCCTTTATCAGAGAGATCTGTCCCCACAATCAAAAAATTGCTTACCCAAATATCCTTTAAATCATGATCGTTGATCTCTTGTCCCATCGATATCAACAACGCTAGAAAATAGTGGGCTGCGAACTAACTCGTCCGCTAATTTTTCCTCCTTTCCCCGCAATGGTTCCCTACCATCGATTTCCCATTCACAGATTGAAGACTATCCGCGGGCCCTACCTTCTTAACACTTTTTCTCAAATCCAACATGAGCCGACACTATCTCCTTCCTCGCCTATGACCTTGGGCTATGACCCAGGGCTTAACCTCCTGGTGCTACACAACTTTGGCACTTTCACCCAAGATTAGATCAATAGTCCTCGACCTCCTTCACAATCAATGATCGAGATTCACTTCGGGACTCCGCACTTCGGGAGTTGGCACTTTCGACCTCCACTTTCCCCCGTAGTGTTCCGTACACAAAGTTCTAGATTAGGTGCCACACATCCACCTCAAATCAACGACTCTAGTCCAATTCGGGACTTTGGCCTTCGAAAGTCTCAACCCTTCCATGCTTACTTCCTCCCAGAATGCTTTCACCCAGAGTTCACGATCTGTTTTCGCGTGTCCTCCCGCCGATCGATGACTATGATTGAGTTCAACTCTTTGATCTTTAGGAGTTTTGACTCTCCACTCTTACTTCCTCCCGAACTAATTCCACCCGAAGTCGACGAATCTCTGTCGTGTGCCCTTCTAAATCTGACAACTACAATCCACTTCGACTATTCAATATTTGGGAGTTTCAGACTCCTGCACACTCGTTCCTCCTAGAGTGCTTTCACACAAATACAATGGATTTTCACCATGCATCCCTCTGGATATGTCAGTCCAGATCTTCTCCCCCTACGTCGTCTTCATTTCAGAGTGTTACACCTCCGAACTTCCAGATCTCTTGCCACGTGCTCTCCACAACCTGACGGTTTTGATATTCTTCGGCCTTCAAGACTTTAGGACTTTGCTACACTCCACACTTGAAATACTTCGAAGTGACTTTCCCTAAAGTATTATATTTGCTGACATGTGTCGTCTAACGACCAATGGCCTGGATCTATTTCGGCCTTCGACTATTCAGCGATTTCACCTTCTCCTTGATCACAAAACTTCCAAAGTGCTCTCGCTCCAGATTTTTGGATCTTGTGCCACCTGTCAACCTTGACGATGGATGGTCCTGACTGGATTTTGGACTTCGAGACTTCAACTATCCCATTCTCCTATTCACTTTGAAAATATTAAGGTGCGTGCACTTTACCTATATCCAACGGTTGTTGGTCCTTCATGTTCATATCCGATGGATGGGATCTGTTCCTTTCCTCTGTTCTCTCCTTTGCTTCCCTGGACACAGATCTATGGTCCAGATTTCTCCCAACAACCAATCCGATGGTTGTTGTCGCTCCTCCTTATGAGCTTTTGATTTCTTCTGACTTGGAAGAGTTTGTAAGTGTTCAAAGGCTTTGGCCTTTGTTTCTCCTATGAGCCTGACTTCTTAGGTCTTGTCTACATTTCATTTAATGATATCTCTTCTGAAATTTTGGATTTTCTCAGTCTCTTAAGGGTCTCGACCCTTCTGCTCCCTTCAAAGGGTTCTTGTGCCCTTCTGGAAATCTCTTGCTCAAAGCACACCTTGTTGAGCATTTTCTACAGAGTTTTCAGTAACTCTGTTAGTATATTCCTCTGATACTCTTCTCCTTGAACTTGACAGAGAGTTCTCTTTGTGCACACTTGCACCTGCTTGATTCCCACCTCGCAGAGCTCTACAAAGTTCTCAATGACTATGTCTCTTTGTTCTTCCTATGCACAGTTTACCCTCCAAGGTATTCAACAACCTTGATGTTTCCATTGAGTTGTTATCTCTCTAGTGCGCCCTCTTGACACGTTCTTTTCTGACTCCACAGAGTTAATATGCGCACTCCTTGCACTGGCTATAGAACCTCCAATGTTCTATTGTGCACTCCTAGCATAGCCTAAAGAATCCAAAATGATATTTCAAACTCAGCAAAGATAGAGAAATCTATATTCCTACTGTAGATGAAAGCTATCATACATCTACAACATACATAAACACATAGATAGCACAAAACAAACATTCATTCATAAAAAGTGAAATTTGTTCTTTTCTATTAATCTGAATGCTTGGTTACAATATGTGCAAGCTGGACTACAACAATGTCTCAACTCTCTCAAGATCCTTACTCTCCTTACCCTAACATTCCTAATCTTCCAAATGAAATCTGATACAAATATCTCCTTACAAAAGAGGGATCTACGGGCTACTCCTCTCTTCACCTAACCTCATCTATTACATTTAAGTTTCTTAAATGGCCATCTAGTTTGAATTGAATCTAGATCCATGAACCTGTCAGCCATTAAAGGCAACCTTATCTTCTGTCTACTCAGAGGAGTGGCTTGGTTTTCACTCAAACTTACAACATTAATCCGTATAAGATCATATTTCAAATTTTAAAATGGGAGGGTTGGTGTCTCTCCCTCTCTTAAATGCGCACTGATGTGATGGAATGTTGGAGCCTTGCTGAGGTAGAGCGATGCTCATGCATCATACTCCTCTGCTGGGAAAATCATGAGCTCCTTCTCATGAGTCTATCTACTCCAATGTCAAAATCCCCCTGCATCCCAAACTCTCCTCTAGAGCCATCCTCCTGCTCCTCTTCTATGCTGCTGCTGCTTCCCTGCTACTCTTCCAGTTCCTCCTCTGTTCAAATTTTCCTTGCTGACAACTTCTTGTGCTGACCTCAACATAAGCCTCCTTATATCCTCTATCACCCTATCCAGCTGATCCAATGGCGGGTTCTCCTTATCCAGTATTTTGTTCTACCCTTCCTCCTTATCAATCGGTATATCATACTGATCCCCCATGCTGTTTTTTTCTTCTGTGGAATTATACTTCCACCCAGCTAGAGACTCCAGTCCTGCAGTCTCATCATTGAGCTACTACTCAGCTTTATCCTCTAACATATTAGCTTCTGTTAGCTCCTCTTGTGTTGGTTCAATTCCAACTTCCTTTAGCTACTCCCCAGGCTGGTATGCTCCTCCACCTGTTTCCAAATTGACCTATTGGATATGCCTACTATGCATATTTACCCTTCTCTCTAGGGCTTCAAGCTCCTCATACAACTCAAAAAAATCTACGTTGTCTTCTTCCTCTTCTGTTGTAGGCTCTAGTGTTGTATTCATTTCCCATTCATCTCCTTGGCTGAAATTTTTGAGCAATTATTATGAATTCCCTTCTCCTACAATCTGCATGACTGTCTTCTAGAAGGCATCTTCTAGGTCTAGATTGTCTAACCAATCCTCCAACTTCTTCATCCCTTGCTTCCATTGAGTGAGAAATTCATCTGAAATCTCCTCTTTTTCTGCTGGGGCATACATCAGTTTTTTCTCCTTCTCCTCCTCTTTGACAGTCCTTTCCATCTGTCTTTCCTTTGTTGCACCTGCATCACATAAAAACTTATCTTTAAAAGCATTTGGCCCCATGGCCTCTTTCTTGGATTCTTGTTGCACCACCTGCTCATGTGAAACACTTGTACTAGCCTTTGTTGGACTATTTGGCATGAATATTTGAATTCCCCCAACGATTAGAATTCATTTCTAACCTTGCTCCATCAGATCTCCTTGCTGATATGAACCCCTAGATGAGTTCATTTATCCTCCCTTGTCCACTTGAAAAACTAGGATTTCTTCTCTTCTACCCCCTTGGCAGTCTATGAGGTCAACTGATCTCATTTCATTGCCCACCTGGAAATATGAACTTTCATCACTGCCCAACTGACAGTCTATGAGATCCTCAATTGATCTCATCTCATTTCCCACCTGGAAATTTGAAAATTCATCTCTTCCCTCCTGGCAGTTTATGATACCTTTAACTGATCTCCCTTCCTCATCACTGAGGGTTTTTCCAACTTCTGCCTCACAAATATGAACTAGTTCCTCTGTGTCTCTGAGGTTTTCAACATGCCTCAGCCACCTTCTCAACAACTGTCGCTGTCCTCTGGCCAACAATCTTTGAACTGACCATTTTAGTGTCTTCTTCAAAGGCCATTGATATGTCCAGTGTACCTTTGCTTCTTGTTGCACCTTCAATGTTAGCTGCTCCATTCTTTCCCTTATCTCAATGAGCTCTAGACCTATATTTGTCTTGCTTTTCTTCTTCTAGCCTTCTTTCGACCACATTCATGGCCTTCAGTAGACATTTTCACCCTCTACTTTCCCTCGTGGAAAGTATGTGGATTACTCTACATTCAAGAGCATCTCCAACTTCTCCTACAGCTCACCTGGTTGTTCAATTTGCTACTGCATACTTAAAACAATGCTTAACACAAAGCATCGGTACTCTGCCTACTCCTTCACTTGTTGTCTATAGGCACAATTAAGCTTCTGATACCATTTTATGTTATTGGATTACCCCTTTTCACCTTCTCACCTTTGCCTATGATCTGTAGACAAAAACAAGCTTTGATACCACCTGATGGTATCAAACTATCTCCTTTACCTCCTTCCTCCTTCCCGAGAAAAACAAATCAGGCTCTAATACTACCTGACGCAGACCCCCCTACTCTCCCTCGGGGTTGCACGACCTCCCAGTCTAGGATCGATAAATATTTGATCTAGATCAGCTCCTCATGACCTTACTGGTCTCAAAATCAATCAAACACAGACCTTGTTATCACCCTCAATATTTTCATAGTCACGATATGATCGTCACCGATTTTTCCATTGATCAACGGTTCATAGAAATTGTGGGCTGCCAAAGTGATCACCCTTTATTGAAGAGATCTTTCCTTGCAATCGAAAAAGTGCTCGCCCAAATCTCCTTTAAATTGTAATCATTTATCTCTTGTCCCTTAGAGATCAATGATGTTGGAAAATAGTAGGTTGTGAACTAGCGCGTCTGCTAATTTTTCCTCCTCTCCCCACAATGGTTCCCTACAGTTGATTTCCCATTCACAGATTGACACCTATCCACGGGTCTTTCCTTCTTAACACTTTTTCTCAAATCCAACACGAGTTGACACTAGCTCCTTCCTTGCCTGTGACCTTGGGCTGTGACCTAGGGCTTAACCTCCTGGTGCTACACAACTTCATCACTTTCACCCAAGACAACATCAACGGTCCTCGACCTCCATCATAATCAATGATCGAGATTCACCTCAGGACTTTGCACTTCGAGAGTTGGCACTTTCGACCTCCGCTTTCCCTCGGAGTATTCTATACCTGAAGTTATGGATCAGGTGCCATGCGTCCACCTCAAATCAATAGCTCTAGTCCACTTTGAGACTTTTTCCTTCAAAAGTCTCAACCTTTTCATGCTTTCTTCCTCCCAGAATGATTTAACCTAGAGTTCACGATCTGTCACTGCGTGTCCTCCCGCTGATCGATGACTATGATTGACTTCACCTCTTTGGGCTTCGAGAGTTTCTACTCTCCACTCTTACTTCCTCCCAAACTACTTCCACCCAAAGTCGACGAATATATGTCGCATTTCCTTCTGAATCTGATGGCTATGATCCACTTCGGCTATTCGGGCTTCGGGAGTTTCAGACGTTCTTTTTTATCTGTCAGTCTATATCTCTTCCACCTACGTTGTCTTCCTTTCAGAGTGTTACACCTCTGAACTTCCAGATCTCTCGCCATGTGCTCTCCGCAACTGACAGTTGTGATCTTCTTTGGCCTTTGTGACTTTAGGATTTTGTTACATTCCACACTTGAAATCCTCCAAAATGACTTTCCCTGAAGTCTCAGATCTGCCAACACGTGTCTCCCGATGACTAATGACCTCGATCTATATCTTCCTTTGGATATTCAATGATTTCACCTTCTCCTTGATCACAAAACTTTCGAAGTGATCTCTCTCCAGAGTTTTGGATACTGCACCACCTATCAACCTTGACGATTGTTGGCCCTTGACCAAGTTTTGAGGAAACATTGGTCGTGTTGGACCACTTTTGGGACTTTGACAGGCTGGTCGAAGATGGAGGGCCTAGGTGGAGTAGAGATCTCACTTGTTTTGCGGGCTTGTGGACCCAACAAAGGGTTTTAGGGTTTATGTAATGGGTTAAGGGATGTCATCCCATGGGTTTACCCGTGATTATGCCTCTTTGTAAATGTATAAATAATTAGCTAAGCGGTGTACGAAGGATAGTTTGTTTGGCTATGTGAATAGCGATGTAAACTAGATAGTTGGCTATGTGCACCATATGTTGTAAGTAGTAGATCAATAATTAGTGTTATCTATGTGCACGATATGTTTGGATTAGTGCAAGATATTGGAAGTTTCTTTGTGCAATATGGTTGTGTAAATTAAGGTTTTGTGCTATTAAGGAGTTGGCTCTGTGCCTTGACCTAATTTTGGGGAAGGTGGATCTAGTGCACTATGTGTAGATCACCTGTCCATTGCGGAGTTGGGCTCTGTGGCTTTGTGCACAGGAGCAGATGAATGTAAGAAGATCGAAGACTAATAAAGAAGAAGAAGAAGAAGTTGGTGGACGTAGCCCCACACTGGGGTGAACCACGTATATCCTGTGTCTTGATGTTCTTTTTGTGATGTTATTTATGTGGTGATTTTCTTAGTTCTTAATGGTGTAAATGAATGTGAGATATGAACTAATGCTATATGATAAGAGATTTTTAGGGCTTGATCTTGATTGTTACTGCGTTGATCTGTAATAAGGGTTTTATCTGCGATGTGAATGAGATTCAAGAACTAATGCATATTTTTGTTTGAGTGCTACGTTAAGTATTGTTATCATAGATGTGTGTCCCATCTTGGTTGTAGACACTTGAATCCTACAACCCCCCCTTCCTCTACCTCAGGTGAGACTTCATCTGCTTCGCAGGTGTTTCCAAAAAGGCTGATAGTTAGGGTTTTGTTGGTGCGTTGGTGAAGCGTTGAACCTTGGGTTTGCCCCTATGCCAGCAAATGGTTCCATTGCTGGGACTTGAAACTGTGATTGCTGGGAATTGAAGAAAAGAGAAATCTATGTGCGTAAATCTGTTGTTGTAGTGCATAGTATTCTAATCAACTTGTAAAGCCCTGTGCTAAGAAAGAAGCTAGATCTGAAGAAAAGAGGTAAGATCTTAAATCTTTATGCTCTATTAAAGATAAGATAAGTGGAAATTTTTTCTTCGAAAGTATGAATCTAGGTCTGTTTGATAGATTTTTTCCTAGTCTGAAAACTAGGGCACAGTTAGAAGAAGGAGTTGATCTAAATAAATTTGATAGAAATAGAGAAAAATATGTTATTCCTATGCATAGAAAGAATTGTTGGACTAATAAGTGGATGTAGGAACCTAGAAAGAATTTTTGCAGATTGCAGGTCCAACATTGTGATCCTAGTGCACAATACATGAGAGGTTGGGGACTGTTTAAAAGAAAGAGAGGATTGACACTGTGTTATAATTGCAGAATATCAGGACATCTTGCTAAAGAATTCCCTGGTATAGGTCCTATTTTTCTTTGTTGTAAATCTATTGGTCACGAGGTTGAGGATTTCCCAAGAATGATTGCTAAAGTTGAAAAGATGAACATGAGACAAGAAAACTATAAATAAGGTCAAGAGACTAAGGATATGTTAAAGAATCATAAAGAGAAAGAATCAGAGAAAGCTCAAACTATGTTAAAAGAAGTAATGGATGATCAYAGAGACATCAGTTTACTAGAGATCYTGAAAGAAAAACAACACGTAGTTACAAGAATAGAAGACTTAGACATAGACTGTGTATTGGATGAAGAAACACATGTGAATATTATGCCATAAAACACTTGGGAAATTTTGGGAAAGCCTATTATGATACCTTCATTGGGAAGGATAGGATTGTTTTAAGGAAAGATGATAACCCTATGTGGTAGAGTTACTAATATACCTATGATTGTTCATGAAACATCAACATAAGAGGACTTCAAAATTATCAATTTTGTTGAGAACAATGCCCCATTCCCACTTTTATTAAGAAAGACTTGGATTGAGAAAGATCAGATCAGAAGGAAAGAAGAGGAGGAAGCCACAAAACATAAAAAGTAAGAATTAAGGGACCTCATAACTAGAAGAATAGAGTGACTAATAGAAGAACAAGAGGATAAGTTGAAACTATAGAGGGCAAGAGAACCAATTGTTGAAGTTGAAAGAATGTAAGAAGACTTGAAGAACCCACCCATGCAAGAAAGAAGAATACCTACCAAGGAGTTAATGAGAGAAGAGGTGTCAACTTCAAACCCTTTGAAAGAAAATTGAAAATGAGAAGTTACCATGCTAAGAGAAGATAAGAATAAAAAGAGAAAGAGGAATCCAAAAACTCAGATCATAGGAAAGAAGGCAAGGAAGCTTAGTAGGAAGAAAACCAAGTTAGAAAAAATACGGGAAGTTCCAGAAAAGACTTTGCAGGAGGAAGATCTATAGAAGTTGAACCTCACTAGAATAGAAGAACCATGCAGAATGGGACTTCGCCACGACGAAGCTATATGAACGTTGGAGGTGCCCCGACCATTAGAATAATGCTCCAAAACGGCTAGAAACGTAGTTATTGACGGAAAGACCGTCGTTGGACCATTGGGACCGCGCCATGATAGATGGATTGTATTGATTGAGGCATTCCTACCCGTTGGAGGAATCTATTACGACACTTGCTTATTTAACCCATCGGACGCTACACCAGGACCACTTTTTTCAAACCATGATTATTTGAGCTAACAAAGAATCTATTATATCGCATTGTTCTTTCTAGACCTCTCCATCTGTTTGATTACCTCGCTTTTCCATTCACCTACCTGATTTATTTTGATTACAAGTGTGAATGTCGGGTGAACATAGCATGTTAGAGAAGTCTGTGGAGGAGATTCTTGTAGACCTCGTGGATGAGAGAGTCATGTATGTAGGAATACAGGTGTTGTTGAATGTTGGATTGGAAGAATCCCCCTCGAATAGATGACGTTCTGGTCGCACTACTAAGAAGTGAAGAAAACACCGCAATGATCTAGCTAATGCGAAGCAGATCCCATTGGTCTTGCCAGAGTACATACCGCCTTTGGCTAGCCAGTTTACTTGCGACAGTATCCAATGCGAATTTGAGTACACATTGATCACTGCATACATCCCGAAGGGGATACGCATAGTTGGACCCCACTTAGGACACATCCCATCTCTAAAGAACAACGACTTCAACCTAGGGGACCGAAAGAACTACACGATGCTCACGCTACATGGGTACTTGATGAAGACGACTGGGAAGAAGTAATGCATAGTCTCCCAGCTCTGGATAAAGGAGCTGACATAATCAATGATCCTGCACGTGATGAAGATCCCTCACTTTGGCCAACATCATGAGGTTAACTCCTGCGTTAAGCTCCTCCTATGAGCACATTCTTTGATTGAGGCTTATTGGCTCGGGTATTCTTTCTGGTTGAATATTGGTTGTTGTCATTGATGTCAAACCTAGTCACGGGTTTTCGACTGCAATATTGATGAAGGTATTTGGACATGAAGGAAAATTCACATGTAGATACAACGCCCATGGATGGATAGTATACATCATTTTTTTTTTCCGGTGGTATGTGGCATGTCACGTGGATCCTCATGGTTGAGGAGAAATGAATTTTTGAAGATGAAAAAGTGAATTGAAGAAGGAAGTAGTACATGTAGGCCCTGAAGATAATTAAAGAAAATAATTACAAAATAAGAAAGTGTCAAGTCGACCATAATGTTAAAAGGAAGTGACATAAATGGTATAAATAAATATCATTATACATTCATTTGACACACAAGTCGAATTTCAGAGGATATAAGAAGTAAAGAAGGCCGGATTTCAAGAAGGTCATGAGGAGCCGATCCAGATCAAATATTTACCAGTACTGATCTCCTTTGTCGTGTGGAAGATGTCGGAAGGAGTGACATTTCCAGAAGTTGAGCCATCAGAGCCATTGGCTGTAAGGTTCTCTACCTTGTGGTATAAAAATGACATGTCGAAGCAGTGGCAGTCGAATGTTGTCTTCCAAGCTTACTACCAGCAGCTGAAGCGTTCTATTGAAGCATTTCCATGAGTGACCCCGAATACATTGAATTAGTACAGACTGCTAACGAAGTTCCACACAGATC
>JASDQU010375202.1:45500-56857 GCA_032191745.1 Picea mariana
CTGATACAAATATCTCCTTACAAAAGAGGCCTCTACGGGCTACTCCTCTCTTCACCTAACCTCATCTATTACATTTAAGTTTCTTAAATGGCCATCTAGTTTGAATTGAATCTAGATCCATGAACCTGTCAGCCATTAAAGGCAACCTTATCTTCTGTCTGCTCAGAGGAGTGGCTTGGTTTTCACTCAAACTTACAACATTAATCCGTATAGGATCATATTTCAAATTTTAAAATGGGAGGGTTGGTGTCTCTCTCTCTCTTAAATGCGCACTGGTGTGATGGAATGTTGGAGCCTTGCTGAGGTGGAGCGATGCTCATGCATTATAATCCTCTGCTGGGAAAATCATGAGCTCCTTCTCATGAGTCTGTCTACTCCAATGTCGAAATCCCCCTGCATCCCAAACTCTCCTCTGGAGCCGTCCTCCTGTTCCTCTTCTATGTTGCTGTTGCTTCCCTACTACTCTTCCAGTTCCTCCTCTATTCAAATTTTCCTTGTTGACAACTTCTTGTGCTGACCTCAACATCAGCCTCCTTATATCCTCTATCACCCTATCCAACTGATCCAATGGTGGGTTCTCCTTATCCAGTATTCTGTTCTGCCCTTCCTCCTTATCAATGGGTATATCATCTTGATCCCCCATGCTGTTTTGTTCTTCTGTAGAATTATACTTCCACCCAGCTAGAGACTCCAGTCCTGTAGTCTCATCATTGAGCTACTACTTAGCTTTATCCTCTGACATATTAGCTTCTGTCAGCTCCTCCTGTGTTGGTTCAATTCCAACTTCCTTTAGCTACTCCCCAGGTTGGTATGCTCCTCCACCTGTTTCCAAATTGACCTATTGGATATGCCTACTATGCATATTTACCCTTCTCTCTAGGGCTTCAAGTTCCTCATACAACTCAAAAAAATCTACGTTTTCTTCTTCCTCTTTTGTTGTAGGCTCTAGTGCTGTATTCATTTCCCGTTCATCTCCTTGGCTGAAATTTTTGAGCAATTATTATGAATTCCCTTCTCCTACAATCTGCATGACTGTCTTCTAGAAGGCATCTTCTAGGTCTGGATTGTCTAACCAATCCTCCAACATCTTCATCCCTTGCTTCCATTGAGTGAGAAATTCATCTGAATTCTCCTCTTTTTCTACTGGGGCATACATCAGTTTTTTCTCCTTCTCCTCCTCTTTGACAGTCCTTTCCATCTGTCTTTCCTTTGTTGCACCTACATCACATAAAACTTAGCTTTAAAAGCATTTGGCCCCATGGCCTCTTTCTTGGATTCTTGTTGCACCACCTCCTCATGTGAAACACTTGTACTAGCCTTTGTTGGACTATTTGGCATGAATATTTGAATTCCCCCAATGATTAGAATTCATTTCTAACCTTGCTCCATCAGATCCCCTTGTTGATATGAACCCCTAGATGAGTTCATTTATCCTCCCTTGTCCACTTGGAAAACTGGGATTTCTTCTCTTCTACCCCCTTGGCAGTCTATGAGGTCAACTGATCTCATTTCATTGCCCACCTGGAAATATGAACTTTCATCACTGCCCACCTGATAGTCTATGAGATCCTCAATTGATCTCATCTCATTTCCCACCTGGAAATTTGAAAATTCATCTCTTCCCTCCTGGCAGTTTATGAGACCTTTAACTGATCTCCCTTCCTCATCACTGAGGGTTTTTCCAACTTCTGCCTCACAAATGTGAACCAGTTCCTCTGTGTCTCTGAGGTTTTCACATGCCTCAGCCACCTTCTCAACAATTGTCGTTGTCCTCTGGCCAACAATCTTTGAACTGACCATTTTACTGTCTTCTTCAAAGGCCATTGATATGTCCAGTGTACCTTTGCTTCTTGTTGCACCTTCAATGTTAGCTGCTCCATTCTTTCCCTTATCTCAATGAGCTCTAGACCTATATTTGTCTTGCTTTTCTTCTTCTAGCCTTCTTTTGACCACATTCATGGCCTTCAGTAGACATTTTCACCCTCTACTTTCCCTCCTGGCAAGTATGTGGATTACTCTACATTCAAAAGCATCTCCAATTTCTCCTACAGCTCACCTGGTTGTTCAATTTTCTACTGCATACTTAAGACAATCCTTAACACAAAGCATCATTACTCTGCCTACTCCTTCACTTGTTGTCTATAGGCACAATTAAGCTTCTGATACCATTTTATGTTATCGGATTACCTCTTTTCACCTTCTCACCTTTGCCTATGATCTGTAGACAAAATCAAGCTTTGATACCACCTGATGGTATCAAACTATCTCCTTTACCTCCTTCCTCCTTCCCGAGAAAAATAAATCAGGCTCTGATACTACCTGACGCAGACCCCCCTACTCTCCCTCGGGGTTGCACGACCTCCCAGTCTAGGATCGATAAATATTTGATCTAGATCAGCTCCTCATGACCTTACTGGTCTCAAAATCAATCAAACACAGACCCTGTTATCACCCTCAAGGTTTTCATAGTCACGATATGATCATCACCAATTTGTCCGTTGATCGACGGCTCATAGAAATTGTGGGCTGCCAAAGTGCTCACCCTTTATCGAAGAGATCTGTCCCTACAATCGAAAAAGTGCTCACCCAAATCTCCTTTAAATTGTAATCATTTATCTTTTGTCCCTTCGAGATCAATGATGTTGGAAAATAGCAGGTTGTGAACTAGCGCATTTGGTAATTTTTCCTCCTCTCCCCACAATGGTTCCCTACAGTTGATTTCCCATTCACAGATTGACACCTATCCACGGGTCTTTCCTTCTTAACACTTTTTCTCAAATCCAACACGAGTCGACACTAGCTCCTTCCTTGCCTGTGACCTTGGGCTGTGACCTAGGGCTTAACCTCCTGGTGCTACAAAACTTCATCACTTTCACCCAAGACAATATCAATGGTCCTCGACCTCCATCATAATCAATGATAGAGATTCACTTCAGGACTTCGCACTTCGAGAGTTGGCACTTTCGACCTCCACTTTCCCTCAGAGTATTCTATACTTGAAGTTATGGATCAGGTGCCATGCGTCCACCTCAAATCAATAGCTCTAGTCCACTTTGAGACTTTTTCCTTCAAAAGTCTCAACCTTTCCATGCTTTCTTCCTCCCGGAATGATTTAACCTGGAGTTCACGATCTGTCACTGCGTGTCCTCCCGCTGATCGATGACTATGATTGACTTCACCTCTTTGGGATTTGAGAGTTTCTACTCTCCACTCTTACTTCCTCCCAAACTACTTCCACCCAAAGTCGACGAATATATGTCGCATTTCCTTCTGAATCTGATGGCTACGATCCACTTCGGCTATTCGGGCTTCGGGAGTTTCAGATGTCCCTCTTTATCTGTTAGTCTAGATCTCTTCCACCTACGTTGTCTTCCTTTCAGAGTGTTACGGCTCTGAACTTCTAGATCTCTCGCCATGTGCTCTCCGCAACTGGCAGTTGTGATCTTCTTTGGCCTTTGGGACTTTAGGAGTTTGTTACATTCCACACTTGAAATCTTCCAAAATGACTTTCCCTGAAGTCTCAGATCTGCCAACACGTGTCTCCCGATGACTAATGACCTCGATCTATTTCTTCCTTTGGATATTCAACGATTTCACCTTCTCCTTGATCACAAAACTTTCGAAGTGCTCTCTCTCCAGAGTTGTGGATATTGCGTCACCTATCAACCTTGACGATTGTTGGCTCTTGACCAAGTTTTGAGGAAACATTGGTCACATTGGACCACTTTTGGGACTTTGCCAGGCTGGTCGAAGATGGAGGGCCTAGGTGGAGCGGAGATCTCACTTGTTTTGCAGGCTTGTGGACCCAACAAAGGGTTTTAGGGTTTATGTAATGGGTTAATGGATGTCATCCCATGGGTTTACCTGTGATTATGCCTCTTTGTAAATGTATAAATAATTAGCTAAGTGGTGTACGAAGGATAGTTTGTTTGGCTATGTGAATAGCGATGTAAACTAGATAGTTGGCTATGAGCACCATATGTTGTAAGTAGTAGATCGATAATTAGTGTTATCTATGTGCACAGTATGTTTGGATTAGTGAAAGAGATTGGAAGTTTCTTTGTGCAATATGGTTGTGTAAATTAAGGTTTTGTGCTATTAAGGAGTTGCCTCTGTGCCTTGACCTAATTTTGGGGAAGGTGGATCTAGTGCACTATGTGTAGATCACCTATCCATTGTGGAGTTGGGCTCTGTGTCTTTGTGCACAGGAGAAGATGAATGTAAGAAGATCGAAGACTAATAAAGAAGAAGAAGAAGAAGTTGGTGGACGTAGCCCCACACTGGGGTGAACCACGTATATCCTGTGTCTTGATGTTCTTTTTGCGATGTTATTTATGTGGTGATTTTCTTAGTGCTTAATGGTGTAAATGAATGTGAGATATGAACTAATGCTATGTGATAAGAGATTTTAAGGGTTTGATCTTGATTGTTACTACGCTGATCTGTAATAAGGGTTTTATCTGCGATGTGACTGAGATTCAAGAACTAATGCATATTTTTGTTTGAGTGCTACGTTAAGTATTGTTATCATATATGTGTGTCCCATCTTGGTTGTAGACACTTTATTCCTACAACCCCCCCTTCCTCTACCTCAGGTGAGACTTCATCTGCTTCGCAGGTGTTTCCAAAAAGGCTGATAGTTAGGGTTTTGTTGGTGCGTTGTTGAAGCGTTGAACCTTGGGTTTGCCCCTATGCCAACAAATGGTTCCATTGCCGGGACTTGAAACTATGATTGTTGGGAACTGAAGAAAAGAGAAATCTATGCGTGTAAATCTGTTGTTGTAGTGCATATTATTCTAATCAACTTTTGAAGCCCTGTGCTAAGAAAGAAGCCAGATCTAAAGAAAAGAGGTAAGATCTTAAATCTTTATGCTCTATTAAAGATAAGATAAGTGGAAAAATTTTCTTCGAAAGTATGAATCTAGGTCTGTTTGATAGATTTTTTCCTAGTCAGAAAACTAGGGCATAGTTAGAAGAAAGAGTTGATCTAAATAAATTTGATAGAAATAGAGAAAAATATGTTATTCCTATGCATAGAAAGAATTGTTGGACTAATAAGTGGATGCAGGAACCTAGAAATAATTTTTGCAGATTGTAGGTCCAACACTGTGATCCTAGTGCACAATACATGAGAGGTTGGGGATTGTTTAAACGAAAGAGAGGATTGACACTGTGTTATAATTGCAGAATATCAGGACATCTTGCTAAATAATTCCCTGGTATAGGTCCTATTTTTCTTTGTTGTAAATCTATTGGTCACAAGGTTGAGGATTGCCCAAGAATGATTGCTAAAGTTGAAAAGATGAACATGAGACAAGAAAACTATAAATAAGGTCAAGAGACTAAGGATATGTTAAAGAATCATAAAGAGAAAGAATCAGAGAAAGCTCAAACTATGTTAAAAGAAGTAATGGATGATCACAGAGACATCAGTTTACTAGAGATCCTGAAAGAAAAACAACACGTAGTTACAAGAATAGAAGACTTAGACATAGACTGTGTATTGGATGAAGAAACACATGTGAATATTATGCCATAAAACACTTGGGAAATTTTGGGAAAGCCTATTATGATACCTTCATTGGGAAGGATAGGCTTGTTTTAAGGAAAGATGATAACCCTATGTGGTAGAGTTACTAATATACCTATGATTGTTCATGAAACATCAACATAAGAGGACTTCGAAGTTATCAATTTTGTTGAGAACAATGCCCCATTCCCACTTTTATTAAGAAAGACTTGGATTGAGAAAGATCAGATCAGAAGGAAAGAAGAGGAGGAAGCAACAGAACATAAAAAGTAAGAATTAAGGGACCTCATAACCAGAAGAATAGAGTGACTAATAGAAGAACAAGAGGATAAGTCAAAGCTATAGAGGGCAAGAGAACCAACTGTTGAAGTTGAAAGAATGTAAGAAGACTTGAAGAACCCACCCATGCAAGAAAGAAGAATACCTACCAAGGAGTTAATGAGAGAAGAGGTATCAACTTCAAACCCTTTGAAAGAACATTGAAAATGAGAAGTTACCATGCTAAGAGAAGATAAGAATAAAAAGAGAAAGAGGAATCCAAAAACTCATTTCATAGGAAAGAAGGCAAGGAAGCTCAGTAGGAAGAAAAACAAGTTAGAAAAAATACGGGAAGTTCCAGAAAAGAATTTGCAGGAGGAAGATCTGTAGAAGTTGAACCTCACTAGAATAGAAGAACCATGTAGAATGGGACTTCGCCACGACGAAGCTATATGAACGTTGGAGGTGCCCCGACCATTAGAATACTGCTCCAAAACGGCTAGAAACATAGTTATTGACGGAAAGACCGTCATTGGACCATTGGGACCACGCCATGACAAATGGATTGTATTGATTGAGGCATTCCTACCCATTGGAGGAATCTATTATGACACTTGCTTATTCAACCCGTCGGACGCTACACCAGGACCACTTTTTTCAAACCATGATTATTCAAGCTAACAAAGAATCTATTATATCGCATTGTTCTTTCTAGACCTCTCCATCTGTTTGATTACCTCGCTTGTCCATTAACCTACCTGATTTATTTTGATTACAAGTGTGAATGTTGGGCGAACATAGCATGTTAGAGAAGTCTGTGGAGGAGATTCTTGTAGACCTCATGGATGAGAGAGTCATGTATGTAGGAATACAGGTGTTGTTGAATGCTGGATTGGAAGAATCCCCCTCGAATAGATGACGTTCTGGTCGCACTACTAAGAAGTGAATAAAACACCGCAATGATCTAGCTAATGTGAAGTAGATCCCATTGGTCTTGCCAGAGTACATACCGCCTTTGGCTGGCCAGTTTACTTGCGACAGTATCCAACGTGAATTTGAGTACACATTGATCACTGCATACATCCTGAAGGGGATATGCATAGTTGGACCCCACTTAGGACACATGCCATCTCTGAAGAACAACGACTTCAACCTAGGAGACTGAAAGAACTACACGATGCTCGCACTACATGGGTACTTGATGAAGACGACTAGGAAGAAGTAATGCATAGTCTCCCAGCTCTGGATAAAGGAGCTGACATAATCAACGATCCTGCACATGATGAAGATCCCTCACTTTGGCCAACATCATGAGGTTAACTCCTACGTTAAGCTCCTCCTATCATGCTATCATAGAGGATATGTGTGGCTTGACAGGCATGCCACAATGGATCTGGTGTTGATCCACCTCATCATAGGACTAAGTATGTAGGGACCATACCTTCACCAGTTCTACCAAGGGAAGACTTCATATCGCTCCCTAGAATAGTGCATAAAGGAGGATTATGGCAATGTAGAGAAGGGAAAGTGAGGCTAAAAGGTAGACTCCATCCAAGACGACGCAGTGCACCTAGCTTGAAAGCTTATAGATGGAAAGCTTGTCAGAAATAACCATCCAACACAGGTCACTGTATTTGTAGTAGACCTCGCAGGGAAGTGCGTAGAAGGAATGCAAATGAAATGGGCGAGCTACCTCTTCAATGAGTTGGAGAAGGAATTCCAAAAAGTTTAGGATCAAGGCTATGAATTCCATTTTAGTTGGTTACCGGTACTGATCTCCTTTGTCGTGTGGAAGATGTCGAAAGGAGTGACATTTCCAAAAGTTGAGCCATCAGAGCCATTGGCTGTAAGGTTCTCTACCATGTGGTATAAAAATGACATGTCGAAGCAGTGGCAGTCGAATGTTGTCTTCCATGCTTACTACCAGCAGCTGAAGCGTTCTATTGAAGCATTTCCATGAGTGACCCCGAATACATTGAATTAGTACAGACTGCTAACGAAGTTCCACACAGATCGACACTTTATCTACATTACTGTGCATAGGGATGAAAGTAAAGAGGAGCTACAATCCTATTATAAGCTGACCGATGAAGACATGGAGGATATAACCAAGGAATGGCCAACAGAGTTCCTTGTACCAATTGAATATGAAGAACTCTCGGACCCTGACATCATTGGAATTCCCTTGGTCACCCAGGTCAAACATGATGGACAGACTAGCGTAAAGAAAAAGAAGAAAAAGGAGGAAGTGTAGAACATAGAAAGTGATGAGGAGGACAATGCCTCAGAGGAAAGTAGGTCTAACTCACCCATAGGAGGAGGAGGATATGAAGTGAATCTAGAAGGAGGGGAAGAAGGAGAAAATAAATACAAAGGCAAAGTTACATCGTCGAAGGATCCCCCTACTGAGGCTGAAACATTGAATAAAAGGAAGGTTTCCCCACAGAAACCTTCAACAAGAAAGCATTGATACTGAGAGGGGGGTGAATCAGTATCAAGTACAATTTTTTTTTTCAACTTATACTTAAACCATTCAACTATATCCAATGAGAAATGAACAATAGTATAAGAGTTACGCCAATACACCACAATACACCATGCAAAATATATGAGAAATAATCAATAGTTATTGTTCAAGGGAAGTAATTACTTCCAAAGGTAGCTACAACTTCCAAATGTAAAGGGAGGGATAAACCTCCAAGAGGAAGATACAATCCTCCAATATCAAGAGAGGAATTAAATCTCCATCCTTGCCCCTTCCTTCCACCCAATAATATATGAGAGATAATAAAACTTTACATTAAATCATCACCATCAACCAACCATTACATAGAACTTGATAATGCTTCCTGAGACTTCTTCAATTTCTGCAATTCTTCAATTCTTGGAATAATCTGATCCTATAGATAATATTACTCAATTTATTCTCTGAAACTTCTCCAAGTTTCACTCCTTTAATCCTCCCCAAAAAGAATTTATAGAGAGAATGGTAGACCTTGTTCAATTCTGGTTTATTCAGGAGACCAAACTTGTACAGAATTCCTCGTGCTCAATATTTAACATCAGATTCTGAAAATCATATAATAGAAAATACATTTCGTAATCTTTACAATGCAATTTGTCCCACATCATTTGGATTCTCTATGAATAAGTTATGACTATTTTACCCGGAACACCTGTTTATTGATTAACTTCAGGACTGGTCAAAAACCCTATCTTCCACAGAGTGTATCTCCATAATTATAGAGAATAAATAGATGAAACTTTTACCATCGGTACCTTGATATGTATTCTAAATACCATAGAAATTTCACCATCTAATCGTTCTAGAAAAAAAATTATAGCGAAAATGGTAAGATGACCTGAAAATAACATACCTTAGAACACATCACCAAAAGACTTTATCCTCCCTTGAAATCCAGCCTTCTTTACTTCTTATTTCCTCTGAAATTCGACTTGTGTGTCAAATGAATGTATAATGATATTTATTTATACCATTTATGTCACTTCCTTTTAACATTATGGTCGACTTGACACTTTCTTATTTTGTAATTCTTTTCTTTAATTATCTTCAGGGCCTACATGTACTACTTCCTTCTTCAATTCACTTTTTCATCTTCAAAAATTCATTTCTCCTCAACCATGAGGATCCACGTGACGTGCCACATACCATCAGAAAAAAAAATGATGTATACTATCCATCCATGGGCGTTGTATCTACATGTGAATTTTCCTTCATGTCCAAATACCTTCATCAATCTTGCAGTCGAAAACCCGTGACTAGGTTTGACATCAATGACAACAACCAATATTCAACCAGAAAGAATACCCGAGCCAATAAGCCTCAATCAAAGAATGTGCTCATAGTAGATGATGTCGATCTCATCATCGCAACCATGGAGGAAGCTTTAGAAGATATATCTAAGAGACATGAAGCGAAGCAAGAAACAATGTATGAAAGAATTGAGAAAGAGATCAAAGACATACAAGAAACCATCTATTCAAACTGCACAATACCGACTGTGCCTTCGTCGTCGGAAATTGAAGAATTGGGGGATGAGCCCACCCAATTATGAAGGTTAGCATATGCAACAGAGGCTTGACTTTGTTGGTTCCAAGAAGAAAAGGAGTAGGCTACATAAGCCTTGAAGCAAGAGAAGGAGGAGGTCTTAGAGAAAATTTGAGTTGTGCAAAAGGAGAAAGATGAAATTAGGACGATGTTCGTGGAGGACAAAGAGAAGATCCAGAAAGAAAAAGACTAGTTGCTTGCAGAGTAGACTATGGTTAAAGAAGCAGTGAGTAAATCACTTCGCTCCATGTCGGGCTTGGCACAGGAGGAACTAGAGTCAACTGAGATAAAAGTAGGGAAGCTCACCGAAGCCATTCAACAGATTCAAACACAGATAATGGAGTTAGAACCTCAAGCAATGTCGAGCACTCCTCAAGAAGTGTGCGACCAAAGGGAGGAAGCTGTCAGGAACGCAGTAGAAAGAATTAGGGGACTTGCCTCAGAGTGTAAGCATTTGAGCGACCAAAGTGCACAGACCTATGAGTGCCTTGCAGAATATTCAGAGCTGAGGAAACTGGAAGCATAGCTCCAAGAGGTACAGAAGTAGGCATCCACCGTCCAAGCGCAGATGAAGATGCTCACTGTAGTTGAGAGGATGAAGAGATCACAAGAACAATGCACAATCCAACAACTGATTACTAGCATCCAGAGTAAAGTCATGGAGGTTACACAGAGACTATATTCGGTGCAAGACGAAGACTACATGCTTTTTGAAGAGATTGAGGGACAAGGATCGCAACTAGACTAGATGGTCACAACAATGGAAGAGTGCTTGGAAGGGCCTGTTATAGAACAAGTGATTCAAGAGTTCACTAAGCAGGAGGCTTTAGTGAAGAAGCAAGTTGAGGCAACTTGATCTAAGCTCGAAGCCTTTGAAGCAGTGTTGCCTAGATATGAGTGACTCGGGATGAGTCATAGGTGAGTGTTGGGGGCCTGTTGGCCCTTGACCAATTTTTGAGGAAACATTGGTCGTGTTGGACCAATTTTGGGACTTCGACATCTTGGTCGAAGATGGAGCGCCCAGGCAGAGCAGAGATCACAAGATCTCACTTGTTTTGCAGGCTTGTAGGCCCAACAAAGGGTTTTAGGGTTTATGTAACTGGTTAAGGAATGAAGGCCCATGGGTTTACCAATAATTATGCCTCTTTGTAAATGTATAAATAAGTAGCTAAGCAATGTAATAAGGACATTTTGTTTGGATATGTGCACAATGATGTAAACTAGATAGTTGGATATGTGCACCATATGTTGTAAGTAGTGGATCGATAAGTAGTGTTAGCTATGTGCACAATATGTTTGTCTTAGTGCAAGAGATTGGAAGTTTCTTTGTGCAATCTAGCTGTGTAAAGTAAGGATTTGTGCTATTAAGGAGTTGGCTCTATGCCTTGACCTGATTTTGGGGAAGGTGGATCTAGTGCGTTGTGCACATGTTAAGCCCTAATATTGGCTCATTACCCCTTAATTGGGGCATATTATATTAGTAATGTTATTTTACTTATG
>JASDQU010375203.1:0-17594 GCA_032191745.1 Picea mariana
TTCAGCCACAGTTGCTTATTTGTATTCTGGCTAAGATCCTTTGTCTGTTGATCGAGTCGAGTATTGTCAGTTTATTCAGCCACATCCGGCCATTTTGTAATCCACATAGATATCATAATAAAAAATTTGCAGTCCTTTGTCGCATTTAATATTTGTATGATCATTTATACGCTGTAAACTTTTGATCCTACACACACATTAGTAACGTTTCCTAGACTAGCCAAGTCAGGAACATTACACAATCAAACTGTATATCAGACAAAAGGGATATATAATGATGAGTAGAAGAATGGTGAATGAGACAAAAGGAAGAACATCCATTGTACAAATATCCTTTCTGCAAACAGATAAAAATTGCTTAAACGGTAAACAATGATTTAATGGGCAAGTTACAACAGATCATTTGTTGTTCATTAATCCATCAATCAATGTCATCTATGATCCTCAAAACCTGCAATATGTTCAAGAAAGAAGATAACAAAGAAGTGGGAAAACAAAGAAGAGAAATTAATAATAACTCTCATGAATCATTAATGGCAGAAAATGTCATTACAAGCAGGCCCTCCGACTTACAAATGAGCAACTAAAATTGCTCCTCCAGCTCTCTCCTCTCTTGGCTCATGAATCCAACCGTTTTCTCATCAAAAACCCTTTCATTTATAGTGAATAATATCTATCTACCCTAAGGAGGTCGAAACCAAGGATTTCCATAGGATCATCCTCCATTTAGGAGTCTTGTTACAAAAGATTCCAATAAAAGCCTAACAAATTCCTATTTTTTGGGGATTTTGTCTATGATGATAAATGCCTTTTGAAATAGGTCATCATGATTGATCTGGAGATGGAACACATGTCCCTCGTGTCCAACAAACTCATAGGAGACCATTTGAACCTTTCTTCACAACTGGCAGCCTTCCCATAGCTTGAATTTGTCAAAATGTTAGAGTTCGCAGCGCCTGTGACAACGTGTGTTACGAACTTTCCTGTAGGTGATGTTTTTAGCTTTTCTCCAAAAATCCAAAATCAGTCAAACTGAATTTTTGTCAGCAAGTCCAAAACACCATATTTTACCTCCACACCAAATTTTAGAGGAACCCATATTGGAAATCAAAATTTACAAGCAAAAAATTCATATGTTGTGTGTTAATTGTTTACAAATTGTCAAAAATACCAGTTTGCAGCGTCGGCGCTGCGAACTCTCCTGTAGTAGCCCATTTCACTTGAAAATTCCTTAAAGTATTCCAAAAACCATATCTAGTGCCACCAACTATTGTAACAACTCATGATCTTGGTATATGACTAGAAGAGAACATCCCAGGAGCTAAATATGGTTTATAAGGATAACCATCCTCAAATCTTCAAAAATCCATAAACATGAAACTTGTCAAAAACTAATATTATTTAAGGAAGTTCAACTTCTTCATTTTCTAACTCTGAAGCTCCTCCTTTGTGAGTCTTCCTTTGTTGTTGATTGTCCATAAATATTGTATGAAGAAAACATTACTGCAATATTAAATGATTGTTAGATGTGAAACAGGGGATACAGAGGATTAGGGTTTTGATGACAAGACTTTTCCAATAGGATAATCCTATGTAGAAATTCTGTCCATCTCAACTCATTACACATCCAGGAATAAGACAAGGTATTCTTAAAATAGAAAGGCTAAGGAAATACTACTAAGAATTATAATGAAGGGAGACAAAGGCAAGTCTCTGCAAAATAGGTTTTTATCAGCATCATAATTTGTTCACAGCATCACTACACTTGCAAATTTCAAGTCAGCTCCCATAGATGATCAATTGCATACTACAGATTGGATAGGAGTTTAATAACTTGTTAAGCTTGTAGCTTTAGAAAGATGCAGAAGACAAGTTTTTAAAAAGTGTTGGAACAGAGGGTTCACAACGCCAAGAGGAAAGCCAACCAAAACCCCTTTCTCGACCCTCAAACAAGATGAAAACTCTCACGGAGCACCTGGTGGACCTAGGATTTATGTTGATGTCTTTGAATTTGCATAGGGATGTTTGCAAGTTATCCAACCTCTAAACCTTCCTCTTCTTCAGTCAATTCGCAGCACACTGGTGTTTTAATTTTATCTTTCAAATGCCAAACTGGGATGAATTTTTTTTTAGCGAGTCAATGCCAATATCATGCTCCTCCACAAAAAATTTCAGAAAAACCTGCATCGTCATTCAAAATTTATGATCAAATCTTTAGAAGACTCTGCTATAGGAAATAAGTTCACAACGAAGTTCGCAATGCCTATCACCAGTCCGCAGTGCCTAATTCAAACAAGATTTGAATGCTTCAAGGAGACCGTTAGGATGTCCAAAGACCTGATCCCTGAAAAATTTGTTAAAAATAGGCTCCAAAAAACAATGAAATCCTTTAGCATGACAAAAAGGTAATCATGGAAATGAATGAATGGAGCACTTGAGTACATTGCAAACTCTCCTAATGAGTTGGCAACACATACAACTGTCTTTGACTTGACATTTAAACAGATGGATGATGACAAAGAGAAACTTTTATGCAACTGAGAGGTGACATGTCACGGTAATGATGTAAGGATCAAAGGTGTGACTCAAAAACAAAACCCAAAGTGGTTCTTTTTTACCTCTACAATTATATGTGCTAATAGGTCCTATATTTTCATTTCCCTGCAGATTTCAAGGCTTCACATAACAGGTAGTTCGTAGCGAACAGATGGCTAAATCATATGATGATGAGGTGGACATCGACTCAAGTCCTTCATGTGCTCTGGATTTTCTCACACAAGATGAATTCTTGGCACACGGGACTTTGTCCCCATTCCTCCCTCGGTCGTATTTCGAGCCAAGTCCTAGTGGATGCGGATTATCTCTCAAGCATGCAAACAGAGGAATCGATTTGATAGAATTAAATGATGTGGGCAGAGGACAAAAAAATCATGATAATGGAGGATTTCTTTCTACGAAAATCCATCTGGTAGACCTTTCTGCACAGACGAATTCTAATTTGGGTGTTTCTGGCAACCTATAAGTTGGCTTGGAGAAAAAAGTAGCAGAGGTTTCCAATAGAGGTCTGACGCAAAGACTTTCTAGGAATAGACAGAAAAAGCAACCAAAGTGCATCTAGGAAAAAGGAAACCCTGTAAGGATGGTCGTTGGCGAAGACATTTCGATACGGGAAATTACTCACTTTGAGGGAAGAATGTTGGTTGGAAGGTTTAATGGAAAATTGCCTGGTGAAATGGCCCTCCAAAAGTGGATTGACCATGAATGGACCCCTTTACTCGACTATGACCCAGAGGCCCATGTTTTGTTCAGGGGATGGAATTCTTTTATGTTAATCTCTAAGAAAGACCGTGAGGAACTCCTTAGGAGAAGTTGGCCCTGGGGCCTGTCATGACTTTCTCTCTAGCCCTATACTATGTATTTTGATCCCGCCAGAGAGCATGTTTCGCATATGAAGGTCTGATCCATACTGCGTGGTTTACCTCTAGAATTTTGGACCAATGATGCGCTAGAAGTAATTGGAAATAAAATAGGTTTGTTTGTAGGGCATGAGCCCAACTGGGCTTTAAAAAAGATCGTCATTGGGTCTGGATCCAAGTCAAGGTTAATATTCATGAGGGTTTGGTTGGTAGCATTGACATTGTTCTTTTTGACATTACATGGCACCGGAAGGTGGATTATTGGAAACTACCCTTCTGGTGCCATGAATTTCATGAAATTGGATGCATTGGGGCTCTTTGCGTGCGTCTGTCTCCTTGGGGCCAACTCCCATTGAAGGTTTGGAGAAGAAAACCCACCAAGGGAAGAGTGGAAGTGATGGAGGTTTTCTCGGTAGATGGAAAGGAGGAAGTTGTCATTGAAACAGGGAATGCAAAAGCTACTAGTTATGTGATCGTAAACTTGGCCCTTTAGGTAGCTCAGTCAGGTATTATGAATTCTTTGAATGAGGTGAATTTGGTTTCCTTCCCTTCATCTTCCTCTTCTCCCTCTACGCCTCTCTTAAAAAATGTGGTTTCTCCCCCTAAGGCTTCACCCCTCCTTCCTTCCCTAGGCGAGGTTTCTCCCACCCCTCCTTGCCCTCCTTCCTTGGCCCCTTCTAGTGGTAAAGTCCTTCGGTTGTCCCCTGCCCCCCCTTTGCCTTCTCTTTCTTACCCTCCTCTTCCCTCTTCCCCCTCATCTGCTAAACTCTCCTCTTTGCCTCCCCCTCCTGTGATGACTCTGAATCTCTCCTCTCCCTCTTCAAAAGGATACGCACTGTGTTCGAAAGACCGCCTAAAAGAGGACATTTCCTCAAAGGGTGGTCTAGCTCTTGATCCTCCTCTAGCCTTGTAGGTTGGAGGAAAGTCGCACCTGTCGAAGGCAAAAGAAGAATTGGTTGTTGAAATTCGAAAAGGAACCCAAGAAACCATTACCAGAGCCCTTAGAGCGGGGAGATCCCTGCCTCTCCATTCATAATAATTCTTCTCTCATTCAACGCTAGAGGGGTTGGGGGCCCACAAAAAAAGCTAGCCCTCAAGAGGCTCCTCCTAAGCCTCAAACCAAATATTATTTTGCTTCAGGAGACTATGTGTTTAGGGGATGTCGCCATTAAAACCGTGAGCCCTAGGCTAAAAAATTGGTCTTTCGATATTGTAGATGCAGAGGGTATGTTAGAAGGGTTTCTTACTGGATGGAGTCCCAACTTTAAGGCTTTATCCTCCTATTTTGTTTGTTCTTCCATCTCTGTCAAACTCAAACACAAATATTATGATTTTGCATTTTTTGTTATCAATATATATGGCCTCTATGTTGACGGAGTCTCATTTTGGGAAGATTTGAAATCTACATGTGTTTTTAGTAATCCTGTCTCTGTTATAGGGGGGGACCTTAAATTTACTCTCTCCCTTAGAGAAGTGTGGGGGGAAAACCCTAGAGAAGATCGTCAAAGAGGCCTCTTTCTCTTCCTCCTTGAGTCTGCAAGTCCGGTCAACCTAGAACCGGTGAAGGTCACCCCAACCTGGTGTAACTTTAGAATGGGGAATGAAGAAGTTTCTAAGAGATTGGATATATTTCTAGTCTTCAAGAAATTATTGGAAAAGGGGTTTAGATTTAAATCGAAAATGGAGGATGGGGAGAGTTCGGATCATCGTCCCAGCTCTTTGTGGTGGAATTCAAACTCTGAATCTTCGCCTGCTCCCCTTAAAATTAATCAGGTTTGGCTAGAGGAAGAAGACTTTAAGAAATTTTTCATTTCCACTTCGGAAAAGTTGAGTCCAGATAAGCTTGAACCTCTAATGGTCCAATTTGAAGCTAATCTAAAGAGAACCAAATATGCTATTAAAAAATAGATCCCTGTATGAAAATCCAAAAGGCATAGGGAAACCTTGGAGATCGAAAGCAACCTCTCAAGGCTCCTCTCTAACGTGGATGGAGGTTCACTCAACTCGGCTCAGCTTGAGGAGCTAAAAAGCCTTGAAGAAAAGAGAAAGGTGTGGTTGATAAAATATAAACAAGGGTGGCATATGAAAAGTCAAGCTCTATGGCTACAAGTAGGAGATAATAATACTAAATTCTTCCATCATTTTGCCAACCATAGGAGGAACCTCAACACAATATGGGAAATTAAAAATGAGGAAGGGGTAATGGTCAGCTCATTTCAGGAGAAAGCAGAGGTCAGAGCTCGATATTTCGAGAGCCTCTTGTTGGCTCCTGTGGGTTGCCCCATTCAACAAATCTTGGAGGTTGTTACTAAGTTTCAATCGATTTTCACAAAAGGGATGAATCAAACTTTAGAAGAAGTGACAAAATTGGAGTTGTGCTTGGCTCTCTCTTTTATAAAGAATGGAAAAAGCCTAGGTCCAAATGGGTTTACTGTGGCGTTTTTCAAATCCTTCTATGACATTTTGAAAGACGATCTACTCCTTATAGCAAGAGAATCTCAAAGAGTAGGTAAGATCCATGGACCTCTCAACTCTATGTTTCTTTGCCTCATTCCTAAAAAGAAGAATGCAAAATCTTTTGAGGACTTCAAATCTATCTCTTGTTGTAATGTAGTTTATAAGTTGATTTATAAAATCATTGCCAGAAGACTTTGTAGTATACCTAGGAAGGTAATATGGGGTACCTAGGGAGGTACTCAATGGGAATGTGGTTATATATTATTAGTGGATGTCATTTAGTATATGAGAATGTGGTCATTCAATGTAAGGTGGACTAGGTCCACTATATTAATAAAGGCCCACTATGGTAGTTAGATGCAATAAATGTGAGGAGGTGCTCTAGAAGGTTTCTATGAGATAAATAAATCTATATAAAGAAGTGTAAGCAATGTAATGAAATAGAGTGAAAAATATTATGATTGTATCAAGCATTGCTTAAGGAGTGTTATCCTTCCTTAAGGATTAATATATGGTGTTACCCTAACTCAAGGGTTTTGTCTACATTTTGGTGTTGAATGTTTTAGTGAATGGTTTGGATTATTCTTATTGATATTGTGGGATTATTTTGAGATTTGTCTTCAGATCTATTCAAGTACTTAACAATTGTTATCAGAGCACTTTCCTTGGCCAAAGAAGGGGATAGTTTTTTGGCTCTTTTGCATTTTTTTTTCTAAGAGGGAAGCACACTTCAGATTCATATCTGAAAATTTATGAGCAGAATTTGGCCAAAAAAATTGGATATTTGAATTCCTCTCAGAAAAATACCCAATTTAAAAAAAAAAAACAGTTGAAACGGAGTGTGGAAGGTGAAGTTATGAGCATTTTAAATTCGACCATTTTTCAGGCTTTTCCCAAAAAAAGTCGCGCTATTTGCATAGTAAGTTATTTTATAAACCTAGTTTTTGTTGAAGATTTCTCTAAGCAAGATGTGTTTGACTAGAAAGGATGATAGCCCTAGTATTGAAGAATATATACAATCTCAAAAGTCATCATGGAAAGATCGTTGGAGAATATGTCTACACTATGGTTTCCAAGAAGATGCTTGCATATGGTGGAACTCATTTAATTATAATGAGTTGATGACACTTTCTGATGAAGCATATGTAAAATTAATTTTAGACAAGTGGTCTCATACAAAGTGTAAAGATGAAGAGAGAAGCAAGGGTTTATTTTCATGTGGAAACTCTATATTACAGGTTCATAGTTGTATTCATAAGGAGAAGGTTATTGTTTCTATTAACCCTAGTTGCATGTATAATTTTATCAATGTTAAGTTGGTTAATCGACTGCAAGTTCTTACAAATAATATTCAAAGCACACAGGTTGAGGGTGAAAATGTAAAATTTTTAAATATTTGAAGCTCAGTATGGATAAATATGTGTTGCATTCAGATTTTTATGCTATGGATATGGATGAAGTGGATATTGTTTTGGGATATCCTTGGATAGAATCAATGGGTACCATTAATATTAATGTGCAAAAGAAGTTTTTGAAGTTGTCGTACAATAAAAAGAAAATCACATTGCATGATGTGTCTCTTAATAATAAAGATGGGTCCACGGAGGCCAGCAAAGAAGTTATTGTTGAGTCTGAAGTTGAATCGGAGGCAGAGTCTATAGAAGGAGATGAAGGGAAACCGCATGAAGGACACAATTAGGAAGTTAAGGAGGTCATTGACTCAAAGGCACTATGTGTTGCATATTTGAAGAAAAAGGAACAGATTCCTACAATTGTTATATATCGCCATCCACATCATATAAAGAAACAATAGTCATCCAAGAAAGGGTGTGACAATCAACACATTTATGCACCAGTAGGGAACCAGAAAGGAAACCAATCAAGAGAAGGTGCATGGAGGACTCCTAGCACTATGGGAAGAGATCGGGCTACAGAAACCATCCCATGGAAACCCCGACATGATGCAGAGCAAGATCAGGGTGGAAAGGCAACAAATGGACATCATGTTTGTCTTCCATAGGATGGATGGATGGTTGTACTTGGTACCAGTTGGCTACATTGCTTAGTCGGTCATATTGTATTGTTTCTTCTCGTGTTTTAAGGACGAAACACATGAAGGGTGATGGAATGTAGTATACCTAGGGAGGTACCCAATGAGAATGTGGTTATATATTATTAGTGGAAGTCATTTAATATATGAGAATGTGGTCATTCAGTGTAAGGTGGACTAGGTCCACTATATTAATAAAGGTCCATTATGGTAGTTAGATGTAATAAATGTGAGAAGACTCTCTAGAAAGTTCCTATGAGATAGATGGAGCTATATAAAGAAGTATAAGCAATGTAATGAAACAGAGTGAAGAATATTGTGAATGTATCAAGCATTGCTTGAGGAGTGTTATCCTTCCTTAAGGATTAATATATGGTGTTACCCTACCTCAATGGTTTTGTCTACATTCTTGTGTTGAGTGTTTTGGTGTATGGTTTGGATTATTCTTGTTGATATTGTGGGATTATTTTGAGATTTATCTTCATATCTATTTAGGTACTTAACATACTTAGACCTATGTTAAGTGAAGTTATTGGAGAAGAATAGTTTAGTTTTTTGCAGAACAATCAAATACATGATGTTGTGGTAATTGCCCAAGCAGTCTTCCAGTAGGTCAAAAGGAAGAATCTCAAAGAAACCATTTTAAAATTGGATACGTCAAAGGTCTATGACAGGGTAAACTTGACTTTCTTACATTGGCACTCATCCAAATGGGCTTAAATCTAATTTCGGTGAATTTGATAATGGGATGTATACAGAGTGCTTCCTTTGTGGTGTTGATTAATGGTTCACCCTCACGTTTCTTCAAAGCCTCAAGAGGATTGCAACAGGGTTGTCCCTTGTCCCCCTTCCTTTTTCTTATTATTGTTGAAGCTTTAAGTATAATTCTGAAGGAGGTTGGTTCTAATGGTTTGTTGAGAGGAATAAAGGTGTCAGAGTCAGAGATGGTTTCTCACATGTTGTTTGTAGATGATGTGTTCTGCAATGTGTTTGGTTCCTTAAGAGACGTGTCAATGCTCAAAATAATCCTTGACCAGTATTTCAGGGCAACGAGGATGTTGATTAATTTGGAGAAATCATGCATTTTGATAAACAATTGTTCCAAAGCTGAAACAAAATTCTTTTTAAATATCCTCCCTGCTCATAAGAAAAGCCTAGAAGAAGGGGTAAAATACTTAGGTTTCTTTTTGAAATCAGACTGCGACAGAAAGTAAGATTGGGGATGGCTAATCTGTAAAGTGGAATCAAGAATCTCTACTTGGGTATTCAAAATGTTATCTAGAGGAGGTCGACTCGTACTACTTAAAGCAATCTTGGAAAGCATTCCATTTTACTAGAATTCCATCACAACCATACCCAAAGGTGTTTTAGAGAAAATTAGAAGACTTAGTTGCAGATATATATGGGCATGACATAATTTTCCTAGGGGAATCCACTTAGCCAATTGGCCATCCATTGTTGCTCCAAAGGATCTCGGAGGATGGGGCCTTAAGGATATTTGTTCCTTTGCTCGAGCATTAGCAAGCATGAATCTATGGTGTTGAACTCAGGGGACTTCTCTTTGGACCTGAGTAATGAGCTCTAAGTATTTCACTAACCTAACTATAATAGAATGGTTCCAGTTGCCAGTTAAATCCTCTAAGGGATCTATTTTCTAGAAGGACTTGGTGGAAGCCTTTCCATTAGTGGGAAATTGGATAGCTTGGAAAATAGGCAATGGAAGGAGTGCTAGAGTGGGGGAGGACCTTGGGATAGGGGTCAAGAACAATTTCAGGCTTTCGGATCTACTTATTCAGATCTTAAGGAATCAAAATGTCTTCTCTCTTCACGATTTTCATTTAGGGGATCCTTGGCCACACATGTGTGCAGGTTGGCATGATGCAGAATCTTTAGGACTTCCATTTGATTTATATGAATAATGGGATTCTCTCTTCTAGGTTATGTGAAAACTTCATTATCCTAAACGAAGAGTCTGACGACTCTCTGTGCTAGTCTCTAAACCAAAAAGATAGGTCCTTTAATGCAAAACTAGGCTATAAATCTTGACAAGAAGAAATACAAAACATTCAACCTAAATGGTGCTGGAGCTGTTAGGGAAATGAAAAGCCCCCCTTAAATGCAAAATCACTCTTTGTCTTGACTTGAAGAATAAACTCTTGACTTGGGGTAATGGGTTAAAAAGGGGTTGGTGTGGCCCCAATCGGTGTGCTCTATGCAAGTCCAATGTTGAATCGGTTACTCATCTCTTTTTAACTTGTCCTTATGCAGGTCAGGTAGCGAAGATTGTCAAGGACAAGCTAATTGCCAGGTTAGATTAAAACAGGGATAGTCTAGAAGATTGTTACAAGATATGGGTCCGAGATAGATCTGTGAATCTTTATGTTGGATTTTCAAGCATAATGATCTCAAACATTTGGTGGGCTTGCAATTCTACTATTTTCAAAGAAAAATGGATGTCTCCAGAATTAACAATGACACTTACTCTTAGCCAGGATTCTGAATTCAAAGAAGACCCAAAAGAGCTAAAGCAGTGCAATCCAATTCTCCCCTCCCTTGATTATGGAATCTCGTGGGGTTACTTTGATGGGGCCAGTCAAGAGCACCCACCTTCATGTGGATTTAGAGTTTTTTTATCCATCAATTAGAATCATTATATTTATATTAGATATGCACCTAGAGGGGGTATGTCACATACCCACCACCCTCATCAAAATTTTTCGCCGAATTCTCGAGGATCAGGATCCCTGAAATACCTACAGGGGTCTAGCGTAGGCTAGTTCCTTCCTTGTCCACCTCCATGTGATCGTGGGTCACGACCACAGGTCGAACAAGTATGGCATCCTTTCACTCTTCACAGATTAGCGCTACCAGAGCGTCGAGTCCTTCAACTCTGCCAACCCCAACACAACGAAGCGCCGAACCCCGAAAGGGCTAGCGAGTACAAATTTCCTGTTTGGGTCCTGTTCTCGTGACCACGTTCCATGACCACACGCTTAAACCGGCAAAGACCTTACCGACCTTTCTCGATTCGGGAAATCGTGATGCATGACTTCTTCCTTTCCCATTCAAATCCCCAAAAACCACGAAGTCTCCCAAGTTTCCCTCCAAAGGGAGATCAACGGATGTAAGCCTCCCCTGATCCGACGGTTTGGATCCTTTCAGGATTTCGGTGCTCGGGGGTTTGAGATGCAACGATCCCAAAAACTCATGTCATGCAAATCTATGAATTTTGGTATGGGGATCCGTGTAGGAGATCAACGGTCTGTGATAGTGTGGATCCAATGGTCCACAAGATTTCAGAACTTTTTCTGAAGTCTGACCGCTCACCACGCGTCGCCCTTGATGGACGGTCCAGATTCCTTTGGGACTTCTCTTTGACACTTTTTGCTACTCGCAACCTCACAGGTTGAAGCGTCGAGCTCTCATGATATCCTTCTCCGAAATCCCAAAACATGAAAGTCAGAAAAGGTTTGACTCCTTCCGGGCTTCTCGGAATTTGCAACTTCGCGACTTGAGTTGTTGGGCCACTATGCTCCTTTCTTACAATTATCCAAAGTACGAGAAATCAACAGGATGTTGACTCCCATTTTCAAATGACACATGTCGACCACCTATTACCACTTCTCCCTCTCTCTGGGCATCTTATCGTTACACCACCCGTCAACCACGTGGGTCCCACCAAGCGGACGTGCCACGTGTTGCACAAGCTCTCGCAACTCGCAAGCTCGAGACTTCTATAGTCGAAATTGATTCCCCTCAACCTCCAAAACCCCGATATGCGATATGGCGAGGAGGTCCTGACTCAATGGTTGCTCCTACTTCTCATTATTCGGGACTTCGCGACTCCAAGGGTTTGGTCTTCCACCTCCAAACTCACGAACCCCTAATATGCGAAATGGTCTGATCTTTGCCACCTGTCCTCTTTGATCAATGACTTAGATCACATTGTGATCTTGCGACTCGGGACTTCGTCACTCCAAGAGCCTGGTCTTCCACCTCCAAACTCACGAATCCCCGATACACGAAATGGTTATATGTCTGCCACCTGTCCTCTTTGATCAACGGCTCAGATCACATTGTGATCTCGCGAATCGAGACTTCGTGACTCCAAGAGCCTGGTCTTCCATCTCCAAACTCACGAATCCCCGATACGTGAAATGGTCTGATCTCTGCCACCTGTCCTCCAACATGGACGGTCCCGATGGCTTCGAGACTTTTGGGACGTAGTTGAGTTCACTCTTGCACCTAAGTAAAGGTTAAGATCGATGGCTCAGATTCTTTCGCCCCTTCGGGACTTCGCCTTTCGTGGCCTCGCGAATCTTGAGGCAAGGGTTTTAACCCTTCAACTCGCAAATCCACGAAGTGAGATTTCGCGAGTGATCCAACGGTCCTTGTCGACCAAGATCCTATGGTTCGATTTCTCCTGAACTTAAGACTTGAAAAATAGGCTTACCGTAACTCCCCTACTCCTTTGCAAGATTTGACGACTCTCGGGACTTCGGGAATTCTCCACGGAGAATTCCAACCATCCAATGCCTCCTTGACGACTCTTGCAAAGCCAACATGGTATTCCTTCGCTGCTATTTTGGGATTTCAAGAGGATCATTCTTCCTCGTACAGGGTTACTAAGACTTACACCTTCAAATCCTTTTTCCAGGTCCTGGGTGAGCTTTCTAAGAAGGGTGTCTCTATGGGGAGATCTATCCAGGGTATCACCTGAGACGAATAAGGGTATAAATTTCCCGAGAACAGACTTGAAGTCTGAATTAATTCAATATGCGTATAAATAGCGATTTATAAAACATAAACCAGATGTGGTCTTTCTGTTATAAGCGTGCAACCACCATTTCTAAATTAAGACACTACACAGGCAGTCTTATACACAAACCATTCATAAAACTGCACAGACTATGAGTATACATGTCAGCATATAAATTTCAAGATGCAAGATGTAAAAACACTTATCAGAAAATAACACTAGATGTGAATGCAACTGCTGAGAGGGGTGCTTGTTTCCACCCAACTGTAGGCTCAACGATTCCGATAGGATTTACCACTAGCCACCCCCAAGCTGAGACCACGATGCTGCGAGACTGCGTCTCTATTTTCCAGTGACCGAGAACAAGGGTTACTCTCCCCCTTCTTTGCTATCACTCACTCTGTGTTTTTCCAGAGTTCTCTTTCTCCCCTCACGTCTTCCCCCTCTGCGCTTCTTCCTCACGCATTTCCTTCTTGCGAGGTTGCGTGTGGCACGATTTCCCTCGCGGTGGTCAGGCCCGAGGCTCCTACGGATGGGCAGTTCACTTCCCCCATCCCTCATTAATTATTGAGGAGCCATCTACCTACCAACCCGCGAGTAATTTATTTCGGGCCAGCGAGCCGCTCTTAATTCTCCAGGCCAGTGAAGTCCAAATATGGTATTAGTTTCGGTGGAAGTTAATGCCACCTTTCCAGGTGCCTTCCACCACCTTTCTTCAGCCATCATGGTCTCTTTTTTAGCATATCCCCTCTTAGCAGTCCTACAATATATATATATATATATATATATATATATATTTTCATAATATTATTCACATTCATCGACCTTTTTCACAAGGTCCATTCACATTACACATTCACATTTTTGAGTTTGCCACAGTCCTTGGCCAGTATAGTTATTTTTACAAACTGGGGGAAACGGGGTGTTACAATTCCCTGCCCCTTAAAGGAACATCGTCCCCGATGTTCTTATCTATCAATATGACATGCATGTACAGAAGTAAACAAAATCAGATATGCATGTCTCATGGCATCCTCCATTTCCCACGTAGCCTCATCTGGGCCAAAATGTCTCCACTGCACCTTGACTTGTGCAATGGTTCGGTTCCGGAGTGGGGTTTCCTTTATGTCCAGTATGCACTGAGGTTCTGGTAGAAATTCTCCCTCCAGTTCCACCTGGATCATAGACCAGTCAATTATATGATTAGCATCATGTACATATTTCTTCGATAATGAAACATGGAAAACATTATGTGCTTTTACTGTGGGAGGAAGTACTAGCCTATAGGCTACAGGTCCCACTCTATCTAGAACCTCAAAGGGTCCACAATACCGAGGTGCCAACTTGGCACATGCTCCCATTTTCGGGGAACTCTTCCTGGGCCTAACTCTGAGATATATATGGTCTCCTGTCTTGAACTCTCTTGGAGTTCTCTTTTGGTCGGCATAACTTTTCTGTCGGTTCTGAGCGATTTTTAGGTTTTGTTTTATCCGAGTCACCTGTTGTTCCATTTCTTTCAACATGTCGGGTCCAAAAGAATCTTATTTACAGGATTACTCCAGCTGACTGGAGTGTTTCACGGTCTACCATAAAGGACTTCGAAGGGACTCATCTTTAAGGATGCTTGGTAGCCGTTGTTGTAGGCGAATTCTACCAGTGGCAGGTAGTCTTCCCACTTCTTGGGTTGATGCATTACATGCATCCTTANTCTTTCTGTCTATCCGTCGGTTTGAGGGTGATAGGTGGTTCTAAACAACAACTTGGTCTCTAAACTAGCCATCAGTGATTTCCAAAAGTTGGAAGTAAATTTCGTGTCTCTGTCAGACACGATCTCTTTCGGCATACCATGCAGTCTGAATATCTCTTTCATGAATACCTGGGTGATATTGATTTCCTTATAGCTCGACTTGACGGGGATGAAGTGAGCAGACTTGCTCAATTTTTCCACCACCACCATAATGGTGTTATTTTGTTTGGTTGAGGTTGGTAATCCAGTGATGAAATCCATGGAGATGGTTTCCCATTTCCACTCTGGGATTGGTAAAGGTTGCAATAATCCTGTTGGGTGTCGATGTTCCACTTTAACCTGTTGGCACTCTATGCATTTGGCTAAGTAATCGACTATGTCTTTCTTCAGTGCAGGCCAATAAAATTGTTTCTTGGTGGCAGTGATCATTTTTTGGTATCCTGGATGACCCAAGTAGGGTCTTTTATGTAGTTCATCCATAATGAACCTCTTCAAGTCGTCACAATCTGGGATATACAATCTTCTTCTGTAAGTGAGCAGACCTCCTTCGGTCTTCTGGTAGCCCTGATATTTTACTCCAGTGGGTTCTTGCTGTAGGTACATGGTCACGGTCCGGACGAAGGGATCTATTTCTTATGCATTTTTGATATTTTCCTTGACATTTGTCTCGCAGGTGATCACCGCTACCAAGTGAATTGTTTTCATACTTCTACTAAGGGAATCGACCACCCTATTTTCCTTTGCTTTAATGTGTTTGATCTCAAAATAAAACTCGCTAAGGAGAGCCATCCACCTAGCTTCTCTAACATTGAGCTTTGGTTGATCAAACAGGTATCACAAACCACAATGATTTGTCATAAGTACAAATCTTCTCACCAGGAGGTAATGCCTCCACATTTTCAAGGCATGCACTATGGTAGCCAGTTCTAGATCATGGGTCACATAGTTGACTTCATGCTCATTCAATTTTCAGGATTCATAGCAGATCACACTTCCTTTCTGCATAAGGAATCCTTCGAGTCCTTCCTTATAGGCATCTGTGCACATGAGGAAGTCAGCTTCTGGATCAACGATTTTCAACATGGGTGCATGGGTCAGTAGATGTTTCAGAGTTTGAAATATTTCTTCACATTTCTGTGTCCACAGGAATTTCGTCCCCTTCTTCTGGAGGGTAGTGATTGGAAAACCAATCTCGGAGAATCCTTTTATAAATATCCTATAGTATCCTGCTAATCCCATAAAGGATCTGATGTCTGAAACATCCTTTGGGGTAGGCCATTCCATGATAGACCTGATTTTGTCAGGGTCTACCGTTACTCCTTCTTCGAAGAGAACATGGCCTAAGTAATGTATTTGCTTCTGGAAGAATTCACATTTGTTGAATTTGGCATAGAGTTTATGTTCTCTTAGCACTTGCAACACAAGTCTAAGATGCTCTTCATGCTCTTTTATGTTCTTGGAGTAAATTAATATATCGTCAATAAAAACAAGCACAAATTTGTCTAGGAATTTGCTGAGTACATTGTTCATCAAGCACATAAAAGTGGCGGGGGCATTGGTCAACCCAAATGGCACTACCACAAACTCATAGTGACCATACCTCGTTCGGAAGCCAGTTTTATGGATGTCTTCACCCTTGATTCGGACTTGATGGTATCCCGACCTCAAATCAATCTTTGAGAAAATAGATGCACCTCCCAATTGATCGAACGGGTCATCGATCCTGGGCAAGGGGTACTTGTTCTTTATGGTTACCTTATTGAGTTTCCTATAATCTATACATAGTCTAAGGGTACCGTCCTTCTTTTTCACGAACAGGACTGGTGCTCCCCATGGAGACACACTGGTTCAAATATAGCCTTTATCCATCATTTCTTTTAATTGCATCTTGAGTTCAACTAACTCGGGTGTGCTCATCTGGTAGGGTATCCTAGACACCGACACCGATTCTGGTGCAAGTTCTATCGAGAAGTCTATGTCCCTTCTCGGAGGTAAACCCGATACCTCTTCTGGAAACACATCTCTGTATTCTCTCAAGATAGGGTGATCGTCAAGGTTTGATTTGTCACCTTCGATTGTTTTCAACACCTGTATTGCATATAGGGGGCATCCCTTTCGACAATACTTTCTCATTTGCAGAGCTGATATTTGTCTCACTAAGACAGGTTTTTGGATCCCTTGAAGGGTTATCTTTTTCCCTTCTTTACTTACACATTCTAAGGTTTTATGGTAACAGTCCAATATAGCTTTATGGGTGGCTAGCCAGTCCATACCAATCAGCAGATCATACGATCCCAGGGGTAATAAGTTAAGGGTTGTTTGGGTGGGGAATTTACCCAACATCAATTGGCAGGCTGGTATAACCTCTGCTACCCCTCTTTTGGTGCCAGTGGCCAACTGTACCAACCATGGCTTGGTATGTTTTTTTGGCTATAGTTTACACTTATCAAAAACTTTAGGGGCTATCTAACTCAAATTTGAACTAGGGTCAATTAAAACAGACACTAGATGGTTGGAAATCATACCTTCTATTTCCACTACTGAAGCTTGGTGGTCGGCTTGGTTATTATCCAAGGCATCATAAATTTGTGTCACACTCCTGGCCACATCATTGATGGTAGTAGCTTCTTGGATGTTATAAATCCCCCGACTATTCTATTGTCGGTGTGGGCAGTCTCTCAGGAGATTTTCTTCTCTGCAACCCCAACATTTCAAAGGTTCTCTCTTTGGGTTATCATTCTTCATTGATATGGGTCCAAAAGTTTTATTTCCACTCAAGGAGGGAAAATTCTGCTGGTGCATACTCCGGGCTGGAAAGTTCATTCTTGGGTTCTTCTTGTAGTTCTTAAATCCTAGGGGTTTAATTCCCCTTTTCTGAAATCTTGAACTATTCTTCTGTTTCCATCCTTCGCGAGGTTCTGCTCGATGCCCAAACTATTCATGACAATAGGTTGCCTTTCGAATAGTGTCTTCTAGAGTCTTTGGCTCATCAAATTCAATTCTATTCCGATATTCCTTAGGTAGTCCACTGATGAAGTGTTGCACCTTTTCCTTTTCTGCCTTGATATAGGGTACATACCTCAACAAATCGAGGAATTTGTTGACATATTCTTCTATAGTAAGTTGTCCCAGTTTGAGTTCATAAAACTCTTTAGTCTTTTCGTC
>JASDQU010375203.1:17615-27725 GCA_032191745.1 Picea mariana
GATACTTCTTCCGAAAGTATTTCTCAAACCGTTCCCAAGACAGGTCCTCTTTGCGAACCCCTTTCACATTCTTAAGGTCTTCCCACCAAATGGAAGCCTTTCCGTTCAAGTTGAAGGTGGCCACTCGGGCCTTCATATTTTCTGAAAAGTCATGGAATCTGAAATACTTCTTTAGTCGAAGCAGCTAGGCCTCCACTTCCTCTCCCTTCTTTATTTCACCATCGAAGGAGGGTGGTTTGGACTTTCTAAATTCTTCGAATTTTCGACCTTTGGAAGGCTTTTGCTTCCTCTGTTTCTTTCGGGAATAGGGACTGGTTCTACTGCTAGAAGATCCTTCTGAATCGCCAACTTCCTTCTCATAGGAATCACTCAGCACTGGTCCTTTACCTCTAGGGCGAACCTTTTTCGAGGTGCTCCTCTCAGTGTGGCCATTGATATGACCATGTTTCTGAGTTTCAGGTTCATGTTGCATTTGTCTTTGTAGATCGAATAAACTTTGCAGTAAAACTACGTTAATTTTTGTTTGCTTTTCTTCTTCTTTCATCATCCTTTCGTTGTCGACCTTGCATCTTTGTAATTCGACCATGAGACTCCTCACAGTCTTGGCTAGATATAGAGGGGTCCCTTCTGCCCTCCTTTCGTCAGACTCTTCGTATCTATTGTGGGAGCCTTCTCCCATTTCATGGTGAGTCACCATACTATGCATTGATAATTTCCCGCGGTTGATCTTCCGCTTGTGTGCAAAAGGAAAAAAGCTGGTTGTTAGTCAATATTTATATTTATTTATAACCAGTACATAATTCACATTTTCACATGTACACACACACAATAGGGGTTTTTCATTCTTAACTTCGTCGTTTGATTAGGAAGGTTAAGACAGGGAGTTACTCTTTTTAAGAGTGTTCTGAATGGAGCTTCTGTGCAACTCGTTCATGAGCCCAAGCAGGCCAAGTGTTGTAACCATGCTCTGATACCAATTTGTCACATACCCACCACCCTCATCAAAAAATTTCGCCGAATTCTCGAGGACCAGGATCCCTGAAATACCTACAGGGGTCTAGCGTAGGCTAGTTCCTTCCTTGTCCACCTCCATGTGATTGTGGGTCATGACCACAGGTCGAACAAGTATGGCGTCCTTTCTCTCTTCGTGACTCAACGCTACCAGAGCGTCGAGTCCTTCGACTCTACCAACCTTGACACAGTGAAGCGCCGAACCCCGAAAGGGCTAGCGAGTACAAGTTTCCTGTTTGGGTCTTGTCCTCGTGACCACGTGCGTAAACCGAAAAAGACCTTATCGGCCTTTCGCGATTCAGGAAATCACGATGCATGACTTCTTCCTTTCCCATTCAAATCCCTGAAAACCACGAAGTCTCCTAAGTTTCCCTCCAAAGGGAGATCAACGACTGTAAGCCTCCCTTGATCCAACGGTTTGGATCCTTTCGGGATTTCGGTGCCCGGGGGTTCGAGATGCAACGATCCCAAAAACACATGTCATGCAAATCTCCGAATTCCTGTATGGAAATCCATGTAGGAGATCAACGGTTCATGATAGTGTGGATCCAACAGTCCACAGGATTTCGAAACTTTCTCTAAACTTTGACCGCTCATCATGTGTCTCCCTTGATGGACAGTCCAGATTCCTTTGGGGCTTCTCTTTGACACTTTTCGCTACTCGCAACCTCACAGGTTGAAGTATCGAGCTCTCATGCTCTCCTTATTCGAAATCTCGAAACGCGAAAGTCAGAGAAGGTTTGACTCCTTCTGGGCTTCTCGGAACTCGCAACTTCGCGACTTGAGTTGTTGGGCCACTATGCTCCTTTCTTACGAAAACCTGAAGTACGAGAAGTCAACAGGATGTTGACTCCTGTTTTCAAATGACACGTGTCCACCACCTGTCACCACTTCTCCCTCTCTCTGGGCATCTTATCGTTACACCACCCGTCAACCACGTGGGTCCCACCAAGCGGATGTGCCACGTGTTGCACAAGCTATCTCAACTTGCAAGCTCGGGACTTCTACAGTCGAAACTGATTCCCCTCAATCTCCGAGACCCCGATATGCGATATGGTGAGGAGGTCCTGACTCAATGGTTTCTCCTACTTCTTGTTATTCAGGACTTCATGATTCCAAGGGTTTGGTCTTCCACCTCCAAACTCACGAACCCCCAATACGCGAAATGGTCTGATCTCTGCCACCTGTCCTCTTTGATCAATGGCTCAGATCACATTGCGATCTCACAACTCAGGACTTCGTGACTCCAAGAGCCTGGTCTTCCACTTCCAAACTCACAAATCCCCGATATGCGAAATGGTCATATCTCTGCCACCTATCCTCTTTGATCAATGACTCATATCACATCGCGATCTCGCGACTTGAGACTTTGTGAATCCAAGAGCCTGGTCTTCCATCTCCAAACTCACGAATCCCCGATACGTGAAATGGTCTGATCTCTGCCACCTATCCTCCAACATGGATGGTCCCGATGGCTTCGGGGCTTTTGGGACGCAGTTGAGTTCACTCTCCCGCCTAAGTAAAGGTTAAGATCAATGACTCAGATTCTTTCTCCCCTTCGAGACTTCGCCTTTTGCGGCCTTGCGAATCTTGAGGCAAGGGTTTTAACCCTTCAACTCGTGAATCCACGAAGTGAGATTTCACGAGTGATCCAACGGTCCTTGTCGACCCAGATCCTACGGTCCGATTTCTCTCAAACTTAAGACTTGAAAAATAGGCTTACTGTAATTGCCCTGCTCCTCTGCAAGATCTGACGGCTCTCAGGACTTTGCAAATTCTCCATGAAGAATTCCAATCGTCCAATGCCTCCTTGACGACTCTTGCGAAGCGAACACTATATTCCTTCACTGCTATTTCAGGATTTCAAGAGGATCATTCTTCCTCGTACAGGGTTACTAAGACTTACACCTTCAAATCCTTTTTCCAGGTCCTGGGTGAGCTTTCTAAGAAGGGTGTCTCTATGGGGAGATCTATCCAGGGTATCATCTGAGACAGATAAGGGTATAGATTTCCCGAGAACAGACTTGAAGTCTGAATTAATTCAATATGCGTATAAATAGCGATTTATAAAACATAAACCATATGTGGTCTTTCCATTATAAGCGTGCAACCACCATTTCTAAATCAAGACACTACACAGGCAGTCTTATACACAAACCATTCATAAAACTGCACAAACTATGAGTATACATGTCAGCATATAAATTTCAAGATGCAAGATGTAAAAACACTTATCAGAAAATAACACCAGATGTGATTGCAACTGCTGAGAGGGGTGCTCGTTTCCACCCAACCGTAGGCTCAGTGATTCCGATAGGATTTACCACTAGCCACCCCCGAGATGAGACCACGATGCTGCGAGACTGCGTCTCTGTTTTCCAGTGACAGAGAACGAGGGTTACTCTCCCCCTTCTCTCCTATCACTCACTCCGTGTTTTTCCAGAGTTCTCTTCCTCCCCTCGTGTCTACCCCATCCGTGCTTCTTCCTCACGCATTTCCCCCTTGCGAGGTTGCGTGTGGTGCAATTTCCCTCGCGGTGGTTAGGCCCGAGGCTCCTATGGATGGGCGGTTCACTTCCCCCATCCCTCATTAATTCCTGAGGAGCCATCTACCTACCAACCTGTGAGTAATTTATTTCGGGACAGCGAGCCGCTCTTGGTTCTCCGGGCCAGTGAAGTCCAAATATGGTATTGGTTTCGGTGGAAGTTAATGCCACCTTTCCAGGTGCCTTCCACTACCTTTCTTCAGCCATCGTGGTCTCTTTTTCAACATATCCCCTCTCAGCAGTCCTGCAATATATATATACATATATTCATAATATTATTCACATTCATTGACCTTTTTCACAAGGTCCATTCACATCACACATTCACATTTTTGAGTTTGCCACAATCCTTGGCTAGTATAGTTATTTTTACAAACTGGGGGAAACAGGGTGTTATAGGGTACCAACAACAAAGTTGAGCTCATTGCTTTATGGAACCTTATAGAGACTGCTAAACAAAAGGACATAAGAAAGCTACAGGTATTGGGCGACTCCAAATTAATTATTGATTGGGCTCAAGGAAAAATCTATATCCAAAATGCTAATTTGGTCGCAGTTATGAGAGAGATACAACTTACTTTCTAGTCTTTTGAATGGTTTTCTTTCCATCACATTTTGAGAGAACTCAATGTCAAGGTGGATGAGATTTCTAAAGAATCTCTACAATTGAAAAGATGAGCATTCAGGTACTACAATTACTTCGAAGGAACTGAAACTAAGGCCATGGAGTTTTGCATGTAATGAACATTGAAGTTAATTTTCTCTCTTTTTGGTGAATACGCAGAAGAAGATAGTATTGTCTTTTATTGTTGAATAGTAGTAGTAATACAACACATGTGTTGAGAGGTGATATAAAATGTTTTGGACAACATTATGAAGTAATTTTGTACATGTTGTTTTGATTGATTGTAACATGCATATTCCTATGAATATAAAAGTTTTTTTCTGTGAGAAAAAAAAATAAGTTTTACACGATGCTTTTAATTGTTTTTATTTAATTGAGTCAGTTTTATTTTTATTATTGTTATTATTATTTTTTTTATCTAACATAACATAACATAACACTAACGCCTCAACATCTCCCCCATACTAGGTTGTAGAGCACCTCACTACTCTCGATGCGAATAATATCTAGGATATACAATTTCAACACTTAAAATTTATAATTTATGGTTTCATCAAAATAAAATTAAAATTGTTTCCTTTCAAAAAAACATCAAATAAAAAAAATGTTGGTTGTTTATATACATTGTTAGTTAATCATTTTTTTTTCAAATACACCAACCAAATAAAGGAAATTGTTGTTTTTTTATTGTACAAATTAATTTAGAAACATTAAAAAACTCCCTAACATATGGATTATGCAATCTCAATATCTAAATTCAAGATTTCATAAAAACAAAATGGAAACTATGGCCAAATGAAACAAGGGCAATGTTGATATTATGGTAGTTGCGGGAGGTATTAGCCTCCATATGTAACCTTTGACCATAATAGAATATTTTGGAAGCAAGAGAAACCCTAAACAGATGTGTGAAAACCCTAAAAGACATGTCGGCTTTGTAGAATATATAATATTAATATATTATACTCCAGGAAGACAAGTCGGCCCAGATTGGTGACTAGAACCACTATAAATAGAGGACGTCTTGTCTCATTTGTTCACTCACTCATTCTCACCCAAGACACCAAAAACAATGCACAATTTTGGAGGAGGAGGAGCAACAACTACAGTTGTACGATTTTCTCTTGTTCAGTCTTTCTAGTACTTTCTCTTGTGCGCTACCCTTGGAGAAGGTGCGCTCTCTTGATCATCTGTTGGTTTTGGTGTGGCTTCTTGGAATCATTCTTTCTGTCAAAGGTTAAGGTGCTTGGGGGTGGCTTTTGTGCCTATGGATGGGTGACAATGGTGTAGCATTTTCTATGGTTAAACACGCACATCTACATTATTCTAACAGGTTATGGGCCCACATCACCTTCAAAACAGTCTAACCACTGTAAGGTAAATCTACAACTAGGGTTTTTGATCTTGCAGCCACAACAAACCTTAAACTGATTGTTCAGGCACTTTAAGTGAAGCATTTGGCATAATTCCTAGATATTCTAGTGCGCCCTAACCTAGCGCATCTCCTGGTGCCCTCAGCCACCAAAAAAATCAAGGTTGGATTTTTGGGTTTTTGACTGGTCAAAGTCAAAGTTTGATTGGTCAAGGTCAAAAGTCAAAATGGTCATGAAGACCAGTTTCAAAGTAGAAGAAAGATTGGAAGGTGCCACCAACTTCAGAGCATGGAAGATAAAATTACTTCTTATCTTAGAAGAAAATGATCTTCTGGACTACATAAACCAGGACATTCCTGAGCCGGTAGAAGATGAAGAGAAAGTCAAGCACAAGAAGAGAGAAGTAATGACGAGAAGAATCTTGGTAGATTTAGTTAGAGAGCATCTGATTCCACATATTGCAAAACTAAAGAATGCCAAGAAAATGTACAATTCCTTGGTAAAATTATTTGAAAGCAAGAACTGTAGCAAAAAGTTAGCTTTGAAAAATCAGCTCCAATGCATTAAAATGTCAAAGTCAGATTCAATTAACATATATTTAACAAAGGTCTCTAAAATAAGAGATCAACTTAAAGCTATTGGAGATGGATTTCCAAACACATAACTTGTCATTGTATCTCTTAATGGATTACCAATATCATGGGAGCCATTTATTCAGAGCATTTGCAGATGTAAAAAGCTACCCAAGATTGACCATCTATGATCTGATTGTGTTCAAGAAGAAACCTGAATGCTATCCAGAAAGATCTTGCATAAACCCAAAGAAGAAGAAGAAGAAGAGTAAGCATTTGGATCCAATGCCAGAAAAGGGAAAGGGAAATTCCAGAAGAAGAATATAGGACCATCAAGAAAGAAGAAGGATCTTTCAAAGATCCAATGCTACATTTGTGGCGAGTTTGGTCACTATGCTAGAGATCGTCCTCAAAGGAAAAGAAAAGAAAGGAAACATGCATTGATAGATGATGAACATCCATAGAAGAAGACTAAACATGACAATGATTATTTATACTAAATACATCATGAGAATCTCTAAAAATCTCACTGTAAGTATACTTTAGTTAATTTATTTATTTTTCTTTTATATTGGACCATTTTCCATGGTACAGGAGTCCATTTTATTTTTGGTTTGGTTATTATCCCTATGGGATGCCATCTTGGTTATTTTCCTAGTAAGAGAGGCCAAACTTCTTATCTCTTTTAGAATGGCCATTATCCCTGGTACAGGAACCCCTAGTTCTAGGTTAGGAACAAGAAATGCACGACAACAAGAACAACATACTTGAAAAGACTCAGAGGAAGTCAGACTTCAGAGGGAGTCATTGATCAGGAAGAAGCCAGCTTGGTTTCGTGACACTTTGCAAGACACAAAGGGGCACGCAACAGACGTAAGCGTGGTCTGAGGATTCTCTCAGATAGAGGGAGTTGACTTCATAATTTGAGATGAAGGATATTGCAGAACTTCATCGGAGACATGGTGCAGGAAGGAGTGACGAGGCTCCATCACTTATCCACAGATGAGAAGATAGCTGACATTTTCACTAAGCCTATGTATGGGACAAGCTTGGTCGGAATGCAAATGTTTCCATTGGGGAGTATTGATAATTGCAACATTGTGTTGATATTCCAAGATTGTTCAGACGGACTTGATCATGTGGGAATAGGACTAGATGTAATATTTGACAGACTGAAGATTCAAGTTACTGCTAGATCTCTTATATGTGAATCACATCGGGTCTTGAAACTCTCATGAGTAGGTGAGTAGCCTCGATAAGCATTGGGCCGACTCTATCTCCACATGAACTGGGCTGCAGACTAGGGGAGATAGGGAACATCTACATCCAGAGTAGATGTTCCCCGATGTAGTCTTCGATGGACTGAAGACTTGAGGTGCTTGAGGTACAATTCCACGTGTCCGATAATATCGAGTTAAATGCATTCATGGAGTGATACTATGAGAAGATCAACTATGAGGTGAATGTGGCTCCAATGAGGTCATGATTCTAGTCATGGGACAAGAATGACCCGAGGTGTTAGACACATGGTGGTGGAGATGGATCATCAATATAGATAAATGAGGCTCATGGATATTCTGATATTGTCTATGACAGATGAATACCAAGAACAAGAACGACGATATGTTTTGATGCCAGATTCCTACCAGATGATGTTGATAGTGATGATGATACTCGTGATTTGATCTATGATGATGCTACCTATATAATGGTCTACAAGATTATGCGAGTCTTGCCCATGCCATGTGAAGATGGATGGATGTGTTTGAGATCATTAATACCTCCCTAGCTAAGAGAGAGTGTTGATATTATGGTAGTTGTGGGAGGTATTAACCTCCATATGTAACCTTTGACTACAATGGAATATTTCAGAAGCAAGATAAACCCTAAACAAATGTGTGAAAACCCTAGAAGACATGTTGGCTCAACAAACTATATAATATTAAGATATTATCCTCGAGGAAGACAAGTTGGCCCAGATTGGTGACTAGAACCACTATATATAGAGTACATATTGGCTCATTTGTTCACTCACTCAATCTCACTTAGGAAACCATAACCAATGCACAAGTTTGGAGGAGGAGCAACAAGAACTACAGGTGTATGGTTTTCTTTTGTTCAATCTTTCTGGTACTTTCTCTTGTGTGCTACCCTTGGAGAAGGTGCGCTCTCTTAGTCATCTATTGGTTCTGGTGTGGCTTCCTGGAATCATTGTTTCTGTCAAAGGTTAAGGTGCTCAGGGGTGGATTTTGTGCCTATGGATGGGTGACAATGGTGTACCATTGTCTATGTTTAAATGAACAAATCTACATTATTCTAACAGGTAAAACATTGGTTGTTTATCCTATGCTTTAACTAACCACCATAAGTGAGTGACAACTTATAAGGCATGAGACTAAAAACGCTAGCAACAATAGTGTTAAGTGAGTGACCACTAGTGATGTTATTATTTTTTTGCAAGGAAAACCTCACGGGGAAACTAAAGGGATGCTTTCCCTTATTCATGGATGTAAAGGGATGCTTCCCCTTATTCATGGATGTCATCCCTAGTAAACCTATTGGCATAGACTTGTGTGTCTAACCTAGGAAGATTCAACTAAAGCACATGTCGACACAAAACTAACCAAATGATCAACAACATTGGAAACAAGCAATTGAGTTAACTACTTAGGTTAACTATGTTGGCATTTGGGTAAAAGAGGATGTTATTACATTAATCTATAAACTTCATGTCAAAGGAAACATTTGAATTGTCAAAAGAATTAGTATGAATAATGACTTTATAAACAATATTTATTCCTTAATGTTATATATATATGATATATTCTCACTGATCCATATGGATATCGGTGGCCACCCACCTTTTCCAACTAGCTCAAAACAGTTTTCTGGCAATTTTGGCAATTTACTATTTTTAGCAGGTTTTAACTTCCGGGGCCATTTTGAGGCCCTAAATGATATTTTTTGGGAAAACATTTTTGCAACATGGAAGTTTCTTTGATATTGTGGCCAAAATGAATCTCCTTGATGATACCTTTCCAACGATCTATCATACGCCTAAAACGAAGATTGTATGAAAAATTTACGACCCCGGGAAGTTGATGTACTAACTTACCCAAACGGGGCCCACATGACTTTTGGCGTTTCGTTTCCTAGGGTTAAGTTTTTGGATGTCTAGGGTTTTTTTCATTCCTTCTTATTGTAAAAATGCCTCCAGAGGCTCATTTTAATCATCTTCTTGTGAATGAGTGCAGTCGTCACATCTCTTCTGAGAGATAAGCCGCCACCATTCCAACAAGCTTGTTTTCGCTACATTTTACAGTTTCAACTTATTTCATTATTGAATAGAAAACCAGTTTTATTGTATCTCTGTTATTTTGTGTTAATAATCTGTTAATACTCTGTATCCATTTTGTTCTGCTCATAAAATCCGGATCAGTGGTATCAGAGCGGTCTGATCCTTGTCGTCTTAATGCATGTCCCCAACGAGGTCAGAGTACAAAGAGTTGGGTCTTGAGCTTGTTTCTCTTGAGGAAAAAATATCTCACATGCCCAAGCCACCTCTCATGGCAGGAGAAAAGAAAGATGATGGGACAGGAGATCCTTTCAAACTGTTGATTGAGGAATCCCTCATGCAACAAAGGAACGAGATGATGGATAGTTTCGAGCAAATACTTTGACGGCTACCAATAGGCGACGTATCTTCTTCAAGCGGAGGCGCCACCCCCTTCAAGGTACAAATAAACTTCAATATTCCTATATTTGAAGGTCAGATAGACGTAGATGTTGTAGACAAGTGGTTGAATCTGTTAGAAGGGTATTTTTCTGTCCATAACTTCTCGAATAGAGAAAAGATTACTTTTGCGCTCCTCAAAGCCATCCCCCATGTTAAAGATTGGTGCGAGCAAAAGGAAACAGAGGAAACCTCATTATTTACAGTCATAGCTAGTTGGGATTCCTTCAGGGATGCTATTAAAGAAAATA
>JASDQU010375203.1:35573-53802 GCA_032191745.1 Picea mariana
CCAAGCATTACCATAAAACCCATCATCTGTGGGCTTTGAAGTGGCAGCCAAAGTGTTCTTCCCAACAATCTCATGGGTGTCCAACCCACCACTTGCACCATGTTGGCACAGGGGTAGACCCAGGTTTCAACCCTTAAACAATGCACCAACAAAACCCTAACTACAGGCCCTTTCAACAACACTTGCGAAGCAGATGAAGTCTCACCCGAGGTAGAGGTAGGGGGGTTGTAGGACTCAAGTGTCTACAACCTAGATGGGACACAGATCTGTGATTACAACACTTAACAGAGCACTTATCTAGTCAATATGCATAAGTTCATAAATCCCATTCACATCGCAACTTAAACCCTAAATACAAAACAACGCAGTAACAACCAAGATCAAGTACATTCCAATCAGTTAGCACATAACATTAACTCAGATCTAGCATTCATTTACCATTAATAGAGCACTAAGCATCCATACATCTATCTAACATATATAAATACTAGTGCACTAAGCATATAAACACATAAACAACATGAACATCACTACACAAGCACATCAACACATGATATACGTGGTTCACCCCAGTGTGGGGCTATGTCCACCAACTCTTCTTCTTCTTTATTAGTCTCTTTCAATCTTCTTACATGCACCAAGCCACAGAGCCGACTCTGCAAGGGACAGGATATCTGCGCATGCCTCGCCAGATCCTCCTTCCCCAAATTAGGTCAAGGCACAAAGCCTTACATAGTCTGTGCACAAAGCCTCTTATAATCACTTGCACTTAGCTCTACAAGTCTTAACATACTCTAGTCATGCACTAAGCCAATGATCTATCTTTCTGACATGGCCTATGTACTTATTTATACATTACAAAAAGGCCTAAACATGGGTAAGACCCATGGGCCGAAATCCCATACCCGTTACATAAACTATAAAAGCCCAAAAAGCCCGCAAAGTGGGCAAGATCCCGCGATATCTGCTTCGCATGGGCGCTCCGTCTTCTACCAGCCTGTTGAAGTCTAAAAAATGGTCAAGCATGGCCAATGTTCCCTCAAAACTTGGTTGAGGGCCAACAGGCCCCCAACACTCACCTGTGACTCATCCCGAGTCACTCTGATCTGGGTAACTCTGCTTCGAAGGCCTCGAGCTTAGATCGAGATGCCTCAACTTGCTGCTTCGCCAGAGCTTCCTGCTCGGTGAACTCCTAAATTACTTATTCGGTGACAGACCCTTCCAGGCATTGTTCGACTGCTGTAACTACTTGTTTGAGCTGTGAGTCCCTCAATCTCTTCAAAAAGCGTGCAAGCATCATCATGCACCGGCTGGAGCCTCTGTGTCACTTCCATAACTCTGCTCTAGATGACAGTGACCTGCTACTAAACTGCGCATTGTTCCTACGACCTCTTCATTTTCTCAACTGCAGTAAGCAACCTCATCTGTGCTTGCACCGTGGACACCTATTGCTTCACCTCCTGGAGTTGTGATTCAAATTTCCTCAGCTCCGGGTCTTCTGCAAGGCTCTCATAAGTTTGCGCACTTTGATCACTTAATTGCTTACATTATGAGGCCAACGCTCTGATTCTTTCTACTGCGCTCCTGACAACTTCTTCCCTCTGATACCACACTTCTTGCGGGGTGCTAGGTACTACCTTGATTTCTAACTCTATGAGCTGTGCTAGAAGCTGTTGAATGGCTTCGACGAGGTAGCTCGCCCAGTTCATTTGCATTCCTTTGACACACTTCCCTGTGAGGTCCACTACGAACCCTATGACTTGTGTCGGTTGGTTCTTTCTAACGAGCTTGCCAGCGATCAACTGACAAGATATGTGCACTGCGTCATCTTGGATGGAGGCTACCTTGTAGCCTCGCTTCCCCTTCTCCACATCACCATAGGCCTCCTTGATTTGCTGTGCCAGGGAGCAATCTGCAGCCTTCCCTAGGTAGAATTGTTGAGGGTTCAGTCCCTGCATGCTCAATCCGGTGATCAGGTGGATCAACGTCGGATCCACAATCATGCGCCTATCTAACCAGAGACAACCTCTATGGTAGCATGACAGGAGGAGTTTAATGCAGATGTTAACCTCCTGATGTCTGCCAAAGTGGGAATCTTCATCACGTTTAAGATCGTCGATCGCGCGATCTCCTTAATCCATAGCTGGGGAACTATCTTGGGATTCTTTCCAGTCGTCTTTGTCTGGTACCTATGAGGTGTGAGCATCACATAGTTCTTTCGGTCTCCAAGGTTTAAATCGCTGATCTTGAGAGCTGGGATCAGTCCCAATCGTGGTCCGACGGCGCGTATCCCCTTCGGGAGGTACGCAGTGATCAACGTGTACTCAAAGTCACGCAAGACGTTGTCACAGCTGACTGCACCAGCTAGAGGCGGGATGTACTCCGACAAGATCAACGGGATCTACTTCGCGTTCGCCAGATCGTCGTGATGCTTGCTTCTTTTCTCAGTCGTAGTTCGGCTAGATTGACGTGCAGTCAAGGGGGATGCTTGCAGTCCTCCTATCAACGATGCTTGTATGCCTACAGACATGACTTTCTTAGCCATAAGGTCTATCAAAATCTCCTCCACAGATTTCTCTAGCGCGCTATGCCCGCCCGAAATTCACACTTGTAATAAAACAACTCGGGTAGGTGAATAGACACTCAAGGTAATCGAATCAATGGCGAGGTCTAGAAAACATAATGCGGTATGCAACCACTTCTCTTGTTAGCTCGGATATCTCGGTTTGCAAAAAGTGGTCCCGGAGCAACATCCGACGGATTAAATAAGCAATGTCGTAACAGATTCCTCCAATGGGAAGGAATGCCTCAATCAATACGATTCCATCCATTATGGCGCGGTATCAATGGTCCAAGGGAAATATTTTCGGCAATAATTGTGTTTCTAGTCGTTCTGGAGCATCATTCTAATGGTCGGGATGCCTCCAACGGTCATATAGATTCGTTGTGGTGAAGTGCCATTTTGCGCGGTTCTGCTATTCTGACGAGGTTCAAGTTCTGTAAGCCTTCCTTCTGTGAAGTCCTCTCTAGAACTTCTTGCAATTTTTCTAACTTTGTTTCTTCTTACTGAGCTTTCTTGCCTTCTTTCCTATGATATGAGTCTTTGGGTTCCTCTTTCCATTCTTATTCTTATCTTCTCTTATCGTAGCAACTTTGTACTGCTGAGGGTCTTTCAAAGGGTTCGAAGGTAACACCTATTCTCTTACTATTTTCGGGGTGGGTGCTCTTCTCTCCTGCATGGACAGGTTCTTTAAGCCTTCTTGTGTTCTTTCGACTTCGACAGCTAACTCTCTGGTCCTCTGTTGCTTCAACTTATCCTCTTGTTCTTATATCAGTCGTTTTATTTTTCTAGCCATGAAGTCCCTTAATTCTTGATTTTTCTGTTACGTAGCTTCTTCCTTTGCTTTCCTTCGGATCTGATCTTTCTCAATCCAGGTCTTTTCTAACAAAAGTGCAAAAGGGGCATTGTTCTGAACAAACTTAATGACTTCAAATTCTTCTTCGGTCGATGTTTCATGAGAAATCATAGGTACATTAGTAATTCTTCTACATAGGGTTATCATCTTTCCTTTAAACAAGCCTATCCTTCCCAATGAAGGTACTATAGCAGGCTTTCCCAAAATTTCCCAAGCGCTTTCTAGCATAATATTCACCCGTGTTTCCTCATCCAAGACACAGTCTATGTCGAAGTCTCCTATTCTTGTTTCTATGCGTTGTTTCTCTTTGAATATCTCCAGTAAACTGATGTCTCTATGATCATTCAATGTTTCTTTCAGCTGTGATAACATAGTCTCTGATTCTTTTTGGTTCTCTAATGTATCCTTGGTCTCTTGACCTTCTTTACAATTTTCTTGTCTCATGTTCATCTTTTCAACTTTGGCAATCATTCTAGGGAAATCCTCAACTTTGTGACCAACAGCTTTACAACAAAGACAAATAGGACCTATACCAGGGCATTCCTTAGCAAGATGTCCCAGTCTTATGCAATTATAACATAGTGTCAATCCTCTCTTTCTTTTAAGCGATCCCTAACCTTTCCTGTATCCACTTGTTAGTCCAAAAATTCTTTCTATGCATAGGAATAACATATCTTTTGGTATCTCTATCAAATTTATTCAGATCAACTCTTTCTTCTAGTCGTGCCCTAGTTTTCAGGCCAGGACAAAATCTATCAGACATACCTAGATTCATATTTCCGAAGAAAAAATTTCCACTTATCTTACCTTTACAAGAGCACAAAGCTTTAATATATTACCTCTTTTTTTCAAATCGGGTTTCTCTCTTAGCACAGAGCTTCGCAAGTCAAGTAGAATATTGTGCACTACAACAACAGATCTATGCACAAAGATTTCTCTTTTCTTCAGTTCCCAGTAATCACAGTTTCAGGTCCCGACAATAGAACCATTTGTTGGCACATGGGTAGACCTAGGGTTCAATGCTTCAACAACTCACCAACAAAACCCTAACTACCGACCCTTTCAACAACACCTGTGAAGGAAGTGAAGTCTCACCCAAGGTAGAGGCAGGGGGGTTGCAAAACTCAAGTGTCTACAACCTAGCTGGGACATAGATCTATGATTACAACACTTAACAAAACACTTATCTAGTCAATGTGCATCAATTCATAAATCCCATTCACATCGCAACTTAAACCCTAAATACAGAACAACGCAGTAACAACCAAGATCAAGTACTTTCCAATCAGTTAGCACATAACATTAACTCAGATCTAACATTCATTTACCATTAATAGAGCACTAAGCATCCATACATCTATCTAACATATCCAAAGACTAGTGCACTAAGAAGATAAACACATAAACACATAAACAACATGAACATCATTGCACAAGCACATAAACACAGGATATACGTGGTTCAACCCAATGTGGGACTACATTCACCAACTCTTCTTCTTATTTATTAGTCTCTTTCAATCTTCTTACATGCACCAAGCCACAGAGCCGACTCTGCAAGGGACAAGAGATCTGCGCGTGCCTCTCCAGATCCTCCTTCCCCAAATTAGGTCAGGGCACAAAGCCTTACACAATCTATGCACAAAGCCTCTTACAATCACTTGCACTTAGCTCTGCAAGTCTTAACATACTCTAGTCAGGCACTAAGCCAATGATATCTCTTTCTGACATCGCCTATCTACTTATTTATACATTACAAAAAGGCATAAACATGGGTAAGACCCATGGGCCGACATCCCATACCTGTTACATAAACCCTAAAATCCCAAAAAGCCCGAAAAATGGGCGAGATCCCGCGATCTCTGCTTCGCTTGGGCTCTCCATCTACGACCAGCCTGTCGAAGTCTCAAAAATGGTCAAGCATGACCAATGTTCCCTCAAAACTTGGTAGAGGGACAACACACCCTAAAAGTATAAATTAACCTCTCAGATATCAACCTCTGCCTTATATCTTAGCAATAACAGAAACCAAAAGTACTTACTTGGGAGCAAGGGCCACAACATGATCAACTGATATTGAGAAGCTCCATTAGTTTTTTCAACCGGTCCATCCCTTGCCATTTTTTTAACTGGTTTGTCCCTTGTTGTCCCATCCATATATGTTATACGGGTTTGAATTTGATTATTTGTCTCAAACGAGCTCCATCTCTGCAACAAATTTTCATAAATAGATTAATATATGTGTTAAACAGATTTGAATTTTATATATTTATCTCAAATGAGCTTCATCTCTAAAACAAATTTTACTATGCTTTATTGAAAAATAGTATGGCTTGCACTTATATTTGAAAGATGGTTTTAAGCAATTGTAAATAGGCAAAATAAAAAAATGGAAGAACATCAATTTTTTCGAAGCTTCAAAATTGAGAAATTCATTGCAGAACAAATATCAAACATATAGTACTTGAAAATAAAAGAATTTGTTTTCGTCCTTCAGCTATGTAATTCATGTTGATTGGGTAAAGATTTGTCCCTGTTGATAGTGTGTTATTGTACAACAAGTTAATAGTGTGTTATTGTACAACAATTTGATATTGTGTTGTTGTACAACAAATTCATCTGTGAAATGCAAGAGAAGAGTCTAGATAGAGGAAATTACAAGTTCCAGCGTGTAATGGTTATTATAATTATTGATTTATAAAATATGAAGAAAACTAATGTTAAGTTTATTAAAAAAACAAAATTGGTTATTATAATTATTGATTTATAAACATTTTTACATATTTTAATTTTTAAACTTTCAATCTTTAAATTATAAATAAAAAATATTTAAGTAAATTAATAATTGTTTTTAAAAATGTAAAATTACATTAATAAAATAAATATTAAAAAAAAAAAAACCTCAAAAACATGTTGATAGAAAGAATATTTAAATAAACTTAAATTTCATTGCATGTTAAAATGATAGAATTATAATAATCTCATTGCACTAAAAACAATGTTTTCCTTGTCCATCAGAGATGTAATGACATTTTTTTTATCAATTCCCTCTAACAACTTCTTCCATGAGAATCTTGTAGCACATGGGATTGCCCCATGACCACTTTGTATCAAAATCAGCGTAATGAAAGTTCGTCGTTTTTGAAATCGACATCTCAGTGCTCTTATGATTCTTCCAGTGTATGCCATTTCAAGTATACCATTTCAATGTTCCTAGGACTCCTCTAGACTACACTACCATGAATAAGATCAATCAATTTAGTAATTAATCAATTCATTATGACAAGAGGTGCCCTATGACCTATCATGCATATATATTTCCACATAACATGGTTAATGTTAGCACATGTCAACTCATAAAACTATTAAAAAAAAAACTATGTTAACCATACACATATATAAGAATCTAAACTAACCAAATTCAATATTATCAAACATTTTACATAAGAGCAACAAAATGAAATTAGGTTCTTCAAGTCACACTTTGCATCTCAATATCGTGATTTGACAAAATTTAAAAAAATGTTTACACTTCAAGAAAGTTAATCCCTCTTAATACTTAATAAATTCAAAGTTAAAATAATTGCAAACTATCACATGTTTGAATTATAAAGGAATCGAAATTCATAGTAGAATAAAGCATCTCAATCACATACTAAAACCATATACATAATCCTTACAAACTTTGAACACTTAACCCTATCATCTTTTTAGATTAACATGTTGTAACATAACTCTTAATTCCCCAATATTAATGGTATCACTCATTCTTACCAGTGCACATAATCATTTCCTCTCTAAAAACAATACAACCAACTATGCTAATAAAATACCCTGACATGATATCCTAACTATGTTAATAGATATTCTAACATTATATATATATAATTCCTAAAAAAGTATGAATACCATCTTCAAATGTATATACAATAACATCATTTACCAATAACAAGCCCAAAGATTCCTAAAACATTCCAGGGTCAAATTATGTATAGTTAGTACAACTTTTAACTACCAATCCATGTCACATGAGATACATAAATAACAAGCCCAAAGATTCCTAAAACATTCCATGGTCAAATTATGTATAGTTAGTACAACTTTTAATTACCAATCCATGTCACATGAGTTACAAGAAGGAATACTTTTAATATCATTATCAAAATAATGAATCATTCCAAAAAATGAATAGTAAAGAAATTATGTTTCATCAACAAAATTATATATGAAAAAATAAAATAGAAAACATATTATATTTGATAAATGAAAAGTAGAGAAATTATGTATCATTAACAAAATCATATATGAAAAAATAAAATAAAAAACATAATAAATTTGATAATTTTATCATGATTTTAATTTATAAATTTATAAATGATAGTATTGATAATTGTAAAATGGTTTTTAATGGTTTAACAAAATTTATTATTTTAGGTTACTTACATAATATCATGGTCACAAGAATTCATAGTGTGTTTTTTTAGTTCCCAACACCATTGTTGAAGAATATGTTTTCCCCTATAGAGAGACATGTATAACAAATATGTTCTATTTTGTGAAAAGTATTATCACTTTCTTGTTCAATTATATGTAATTGAAGATTTAACTAAAGATTCAAAAACATGAAGTTGATATTAATGTGAAAGAGTGGGAGAGTTCAAAATAAAATTCTTTGTAACTTGCAGTCCATATCAAAACAATTTGTTTGTGTTAAGTATGCCCATGACATGGTTGTAAGTGAGATTCAGAAGTAATAACTGGCACCTCAAAATTTCTTTAATTTGCAAATCGCCAAAATCCATTTTTACTAGAACATTTAACATAGAAAATCTATTATATAAAATTATGTTTGTACATGTAAAAAAAACAGTTAAACTCTCCATATTGGAATTGTAGTTAGTCTTCTTTTAATGCTCCTTGTTCATTAATTATATGAATTATGCCTTCTTTTTTAAGAGAACATTTCTCCATCTTTCTTGAAAATGAGAAATAATTGTAGTAATTTGAGTAAATGCATTGCTTTACATAGATTACATGTGTTTTAAAATTTGAAATTTCACATAGAGTTACTTTAGAGTTACTTTCTTACATCATGTTTGAGTTAATTTCAAGGTTTAGTTATTGGTACAAGGGACACCGAAATTAATAAATGCTCAGACTACATGAATGTTTTACCCCTTCATAAGAGGCTATCCTTATCTTTCTTGAAAATGATAAATAATTGTAGTAATTTGAAGAAATGTATTGCTTTACATAGATTGCATGTGTTTAAAAAATTGAAATTTCACATAGAGCTACTTTCTTACATCATGTTTGAGTTAATTTCAAGGTTTAGTTAGTGCTACAAGGGATACCGAAATTGATAAATGCTTAGAATACATGAACGTTTTACCCCCTCATAACAGGCTATCCTTATCTCGTGTGCACATTCAATCATATTAACATTGTTGACTTTGTTGTGCAACCGTCAATAGGGACAAATGCATAATCAAGTTAAGTTTGAGGCTCAATAGGTATATGGAAAAACACTTTTAAAGAAATGTTATTACCTCCAATGGAGTAAAACTCAATATTAGGGGTCAACAACCCTAATCTTTCCCCCTTAACAAAGTAATATTAAACAATTCACCTAAAATTTCACTTTTTGCACAAATTAAACCCTAATTTAGGAGGACATCACTCCTTTAGGGGATGTTTTGCCACTTTGAGGAAGTCGTTGGTGTTGGAGAAGCATGGATGGGCCTCCAAAGGCCATGTGTCAAGCATCTAGGCACTCATATCATGGTGAAGACCCTTCTCCTCCTCAAACATCCATATGTCAAAGAGTGGCACCTCACCACCATGCCCTAGCCCCCCATGATCATGACGTCGAGCTAAAAAGTGGAACGGTTTTCCCCTCATGATCACGACGTTCGTTTGCAATGCACTTTTTCCAAACCCATCAATTGCCTTTCATATATATTTCTTTATTTTCTTTCAATATAGCATAAGGAGAGATTGAAGGTCACTGCTCTGGTGTGGTGACCAAGTGGTGGCAATGTCACCCACAAATACCTAATGGAAATGAGAAGGCTGGCTCATGATGAGAACCCCTTTCTCTCAGCCATGCAACTAAGAGTTATTGCCCTAGTTTGGTGACCATATGACAACAATGTCATACCACTAAATATCCATGGACGTGATAGGTTGGCTCATGATGAGACCTCCTATCCTTCAACTAACCTTTTAAGCATTTTATTTTATTTTGGTTCCCCTTTATTCAAGGATAAGTGTTTCATTGCTTTCTTGGGTGATCCCTGGGTGAAACATATGGAATTTTTATACAAGGATTTTATATTTTACCCAACACCAACCCATCTGGGCCTTTAGCCCCTTCTTCCCATAGAATGAGGGACAACCCTTTCTTGGGTCAATACACCCTAAAATCCCAAGAGATAAGGAAATGGAGGGGAATAATGATGGAAAGTGGTAAGTATGGTCGGGAACCGTATGATAGATCATTAAGGGAGCTCCTAGTAGCAAAACCATCCTGAAGGAAAACCACTTACTAGGGCACAATTTCAACCACCAAGGTGAAGCAGGGAAAAAGGCATAATGTCCAAGCACATATCATGGAATCTAGAGCAATCTAAGATACAACATAATAAATGGTTTAAATATTGAAATGATGCTCACCATAATACTGACTTGTACCTCGTGGAGCAAGGCCCATTGCCTTCCGAAAGCCAGCTGTTGTGGTGGATGCCATCTGTAAACCTGCGACCATTTGTGGTGGTGAGTGGGTTTTCCATCTGTGCAAAAGGGTATTGTTGGTCATGTAGTCTCTCGACACTCCATATATGCAACCAAAGGGCCTCGAGACGTCATCTCCTTAGTTATCCAAAAAATGAGGATAACAATTGGATCCTACTTGGGGACATGTGCTCATCGTAGAGTGCATGAGAACCACAACATCTCATGGTAGACATGTGCATACAAGGAAACATCAAACTGTCAAGTGCAAGATTTCCTACTCATTCTTGCTCTCATATGATCAAAATCCAAACCAACAAAGTTAGAAAAAGAAAATTTTGACATTTTTTTAATAAATTCTAAGCTAAGCATGAAATCAATATGCAAGTAGAGGAAAATGAAAATGAAATGCATCTAAACTAATATGAACAATCAAGATGCAAAACGGAATCAAAATGACTTACCTACTTACCTAGGGCCTTGGGGCCCTGAAGATCACGTGTTGGATGATGTCAGGTGAAGTCATACAACCAGTGCAACCATTTGATCATCTCATCAAAGTATCCTCCCCTATGCTTAATCATATAATACAACAAGATAAGTCAAGCACATAATAATCATGAGTATGAACACACATATAATTTATGATGAAATAAAACTCATGAATATGGGTGGGAGGGAGGAAATCCTGTTGGAAAGAGAAACCATCAACCCAATCATCCTTTCCGAAAGTGTAGCCACGTGTCTGATCAATCCATCTCTGAAGGGGGCTACTATACATAGATGAAAACTCGTATTCATCTTCAATTAGAAGATCATTTCTCCCTGAAGGCTGAGAAAGGACAAGAGATCTAAAGAAAACCCTATGATTTCCCAAACAAGAGGAAACGTGGTAAGGCACAACCTTAGATAAAATGTCCTCTATCAGGCTCAGGAAATGTCTCTTCTTTGTCTGCAAACCCCTTCCCAAAGTCTCAACATGAAGGTACTTTTGTTTGGTAGTATGGACCTCATATTTATTTGGGCAGGCCATGACATGGTGTCTATCAAAATTTGAGTATGGTGGTTGAAAACCATCTTGAAAACGTTGCGTCAGGTCGTCCTCAAATGGATGGAACAAATCTGTAACCATATCATCGGGTTGGAACATATATGGACCATATGGATGTAAAAAAAAATCCTCTGAAGAAATGCTTTTTGTATCCTTTATCCGAGATGTGCCTTCAATGTCGTAGATAGGATCTTCGTCGAAAATGAAACAACCCAAATCCCATTTGCATCTCCCAATCTATTTGAAATCATCAATGTGATCGTCAACTGTATCTGAGGGTTATTCCATGATTTCATCTACATCATAGAAGCTAATTACTTCTTCATAAGACTGGATAACTTCATCTTTGAAAGGGAGAATAGAGGACAATGTCTCGTTCAGGCCTTCTGCAAGATAAACTTCATCGAGATCCTTTTGGCAATTTTCTTCATTTCCACAGTCATGGAACAAAGCATCATCAAAGTTCTCAAAAGGATTATAACTCATCATGTTCTCTTCTTGATGTACAGGAGGAGAAAAGGTTTGTATTCCCTCATCAATTGGAAGAGAAAATACTTCATCTTCATCATATGTCTCATCATCGATCAGAAAACCTTCTCGGCAAAGAGTGTGTTTGAGCTCTTGGAAAACATCTTGAAAACTTTGAGTAGCTAGCCGATATTCCCTGAGAAATCCTTCAATGAGATTTGTAGAAGAAGGGATACTCTTTGGATTACATGAGTGTGCAAGCCAATCCTTTTGACTTGATTCCAGTGAAGACATGAAAAATTTTCATTAGAACATCGTCATGGAGCACATTTAAGCTTGATGCATACTTCATATAATTGACGACATGGGTGACTGCTAGAGTTGGATCACCATCAAATTAGAGGCAAATTTTTCTCCATTCTGTTGGACAATGATTTAGATAGCTAGGGATCTCGGTGACCCTAGGGAGATTGAGATGGAGGTAGAGGGAAATGGAAGTGAAACCCCTAGAGGTCAATTTTAAGTGGAATGAAAGGTAGGGAAATATGCCTTGCAAGTCAAGTAATTGCTTCCCCATAGGTATAATACTTGTTTGGATCACTGTACCTGCCCAAGACACAAGAAAATACAATTTGCAATGATAGATGTTAGTTGGATCAGCAACCTAAGCTTGTTGTCCCTACTTTTCAATAGTATATATCAATTTATATCATCAAATAAAACATCTAAAATCAACATATAAAGATCTAGACTAGTTAGGTAAATCAACATCAAACCTAGTAATGAACATAGGTTGGAAAATAACACTTAAGAAGCTAGATAAGATGGTTGTTGTAAACATGTGTTTTCTGCAGAAAATTGCAGCTTTATGGCTGTATCATTTAGTGGCATGCAGCAGCAAAATCAACCATGAAAAGTTTCCAAGAACTATCCCAAAAGATGCGCCCTAGTTAGTAGAGTTAGTGTACAAATTTTAAGAGCTAGTCTAGGGTTAGTTTAGGAGTTATGAGAGTGTTAATAGCTATGGTTATGCAGCCCTAATGGCTGTAGGTTAAATTTTGTAACAACAATTAGAGTGTTGGAAAAGAGGGGACGCCCTAGTGGGGGAAGACTCCTCTCAATGAGACAAATCGACTTCAAGCAAGAGACCTTTCAAAAGACAAAAAATTGTGTTTCCCAAGGCAATGATTTTATATCTCCAATGCAAAAAAGTATGACTAGTGTCTTTACTATTGGGTTAATGGAGTCAAAAGGAGCTTAGAGAAACTACCTCCTTTGGGGTGTAAGCCCTTTTACTTCCTAAGGCAATTTTCTCTAGGTTAGGGTTTAAGCTAAGAGGGTGTATGCACTTATACTTCTCTTGGCAAACCCTTGTTGAAGCAATAAGATGAAGCATAAAGTGGTGAAGCCTAAGGTGGGGGTGTATTCCCTTATACTTGCCACCTAGTTCCTAGCACAATAACCTTGACTTGTAACAAATGATAGCAAGAATGTAAAAACCATACCAATTCAAGGAAAAATGCCAAGATAATCCACCACAATAGCAATAAAAAAGCTTTTCAAGGCTAGCACATCACTTCTTCCATCAACCATTCATACGTATAGACATACACAAGTGCACAAGAGATAGAAATAGCCAAGAGGGACGAAAATGTCAGACCAAGTCTCTCACAAGAGGGAGAGTTATGATTCAAATGAGATCTTATGATCTCTATTTATACTAAAAGTAGCTAACATATTTTGTCCACAAAACAAGGAGTAAAACACAGGATTAAGGGTCAACAACCCTAATCTTTCCCCCTTAACAAAGTAATATTAAACAATTCACTTAAAATTTCACTTTTTGCACAAATTAAACCCTAATTTAAGAGGACGTCACCCCTTTAGGGAACATTTTTCCACTTTGAGGAAGTCGTTGGTGTTGGAGAAGCATGGATGGGCCTCCAAAGGCCATGTGTCAAGCATCTAGGCACTCATATCATGGTGAAGACCCTTCTTCTCCTCAAACGTCCATATGTCAAAGAGTGGCACCTCATCACCATGCCCTAGCCCCCCATGATCATGACATCCAGCTAAAAAGTGGAATGTTTTGCCCCTCTCGGGCAAATCATTTGGCAAGTCAGGGGTGGGCTAGGTCGTCCAAGTCATCATCCATGCCATCTAAGTTTGATCTATCTCATCCAACATTCAGGCCCCTGGCATCGAACCTGTGGACTTGTAGCCCCATGGAAGCACAAGCTAGGCTTGTTCTCCCAAAACTATCCACCAACTAGGTCCTGCAAAGACAAATGAACATGCCCTCCAAAAATCTCAAGTCATAGCATCATGATAAGTGGATCCAATCAATAGATAATCCATCTAAGCATGTGCATGAAAGATCACTATATCAAACAATTAACGACTCAAAGACACTATGTGACTTGTCAAGCTTAAGTATGGGAGGGTTGATGAGGTGTCCTATTGTGTAGGTCAAGGAGAACTTCCAAGATATCCTTCTCTAAGCCATGTAAAGTGGATGAGGTGGTAGGGGTCAAGACTCAATGGGCATAGGGCTCATGACATACAAGGGGTCGTAGTGTCTCATTCATGGGTGCCTTTGTAGAGAGTGTGCGGTACCTTCGTCCGCAGTATACTTTTTCCAAACCCATCAATTGCCTTTCATCTTTCTTTCTTTGTTTTCTTTCAATATAGAATAAGGAGAGATTGAAGGTCACTGCCCTGGCATGGTGACCAAGTGGTGGCAATGTCACCCACAAATACCTAATGGAAATGAGAAGACTGGCTCATGCTGAGACTCCCTTTCTCTCAACCATGCAACTGAGAGCCATTGCCCTAGTTTGGTGACCATATGACGACAATGTCATACCACTAGATATCCATGGACATGATAGGTCGGTTCATGATGAGACCTCCTTTCCTTCAACTAACCTTTTAAGCATTTTATTTTATTCTGGGTCCCCTTTATTCAAAGATAAATGTTTCATTGCTTTCTTGGGTGATCCCTGGGCGAAGCATATGGAAGGTTTATATAAGGCTTTTAACTTTTACCCAACACCAATCCCTCTGGGCCTTTAGCCCCTTCTTCCCATAGAATGAGGGACAACCCCTTCTTGGGTCAATACAGCCTAAAATCCCAAGAGATAAGGAAATTGAGGGGAATAATGATGGAAAGTGGTAAGTATGGTTGGGAACAGTATGATGGATCATTAAGGGATTTCCCAGTAGTGAACCCATCCCCAAGGAAAACCATTTACTAGGGCACAATGTCGATCACCAAGGTGAAGCAAGCCAAAATGAATAATGTCCAAGCACATATCATGGAATCTAGAGCAATCTAAGATACAACATAATCAAATGGCTTAAATATTGAAATGATGCTCATCATAATACTGACTTGTACCTCATGGAGCAAGGCCCATTGCCTTCCAGAAACCAACTAGTGTGGTGGATGCCATCTGCAAACCCGTGACCATCTGTGGTGGTGAGTGGGTTTTCCATCTGTGCAAAAGGGTACTGCTGATCATGTAGTCTCTCAGCACTCCATATCTACAACTCGAGGGCCTTGAGACATCATCTCCTTAGTTATCCACAAAATAGGGATAACACACTATGTTGATCCTTGATGATGCTTTTGTTGCTTCTTTTCCTTTTATTACTTGCTTCACTTCTTATATCGACTTTTTCCTAATATAACATGTGTTCAAAACATAAAACTTATATTTACACATAAAAGACCAACAAAATTATAACAAACTCACATAATTTTCATAAATATATATTGAACACTTCAATTCAATTACATTAAGGATATTACACATAGAGAATTCATTAAAAAAATATGAAACTCACCATTATTCATACTCCAACAAGACACCATAAATAGCATCTCCATTAGTTATACAAATCATAAGAATTTTACAACATAAGAAACCAATCTCACCACTAAAACTTAAAAGTATAAAACATTTGTTAAATGATCCATGTTGTCCTCACGTTAATACAAATACGAATATAACTTTCCTACTCATCCCAAAGTTGAAAGAGTTGAAGATGATGTCAAATATTTGTATGTGCTTGGAAGGGATTTGAAAAATGTTATATTTGTTAGACCACTCTTTGTCTTATTATTATCCTTCGACCCCAAAATACCAGTCCATCTTGTAAACATTTTGTTGTTTAAAAATAAAGTTAATATGTATCCGTTGTTTTTTTTATTATTATGTATATATATTTTATTGTTTAAAAATAAAGTTAATATGTATTTGTTTTTTTTTAATATTATGTATATATATTTTATTGTTGTGGTGGACATTTTTATATTTTTATTAATATTGTAATTTGTTTTGGATTTTTTTTTTTATTATAAAATTTACCTTTTTGATATAATAAATTATTTGAATTGAGAGAAATTCACAATGTAGATGGAAGAGAATTGTTATATAATAAATGTAACTTTAACAAATTAAAAAAGTAAATATGATTTTTTTGTTTTTTTAAATATTATAATTTTATTAATATAAAAGAAAATTGCATTTAATAGATAATAGGTAATATTGTTAAACTTCTAAAATAAAAAAAAATGTAAATTCTCTTTTATATTATATTACATATTCCCAACTTAACTAAAAAAGGTCACCAAAAGCTTCATACAGTATTTCCTAGACATTCTTCCCTTCCATCTAATACAGATCTTGAATGTACAAAAAAGTTCTATCAAAATGAACCTTAGTGCATTAACACATTCTGTTACCCATGATTTTGGTCATCATGATGATGTATTGATAATGGTGTACTCATGATCTTCATTAGAACTTTCTCCTGAGAAAAATTACCTTTATCTCTTTCCAGAAATGACATTTTGAGGAAGGTTCGCAGGCTACTAATACATTTGCCTGCGAGAATGCATGATTCTCGCAGGCTGCCTTAATCCAGGGTGAGAGAAGTTCGCATTGTGTGTAACTACTAGGGTGCGAACACTTTCTAAAACAAGGAAAAATGATGAATTCTCGAAGCTTCTAGAAGGGAATCTCCTAGAAGGATGAGATGACATTCGAATGGTTATCTAAGTACTGGATTTCCTGATATTTTGGGATCATTCTTATCCAAGTAACTAATTCATTCTCTCCTATATATTGAGGGGATTCTCATGGAAAAGGTTAGAAGCAAACAAGGTTAAGCAAGACATTGGAGAATTAGTGAAAGATTGTGTGAAGGACTGATGCTACAGCAACTAAGAACTCCAGCAAGTTTATTAAAAGTGGTTGATCTTCTTCATGCAAGTGAGCAAGTGTGTGTGTGTCAGAGCCAAGGGCCATCGAAAGGAGATTTGCAACATCAAGGCTCAGGTTGTAATCTTTGCTTTCCATCAATATGATACAGTAATAAGTCCCTTTCCCATAAAGTTAAGTTCACTTTATTGTATAATTCCTTGATCATATACATAGATTGACTATTGAATATATTAAGTTGTTGTCACTTCGATTGGTTTGAGCTGTCTTGGTCTTGACTGCACAAGAGAATTGGAGCGAAGCTGGAACAACAAAGACCATAGGAAGTGATTATAAGGTATGTTACTCGTTCTTGCCTCCTACTTAATTCAATAGTCGAAATCTAGGGAAAGAGTATTATTCTGTCTTGATTTGTTCTAGATCCAGGTGGATCTAGGGAGATCGATTTGTGTCTACACTTACGGATTTATCCAATAACACATTCTTGTACAAAGTTCATTAAAGCTCCATATATATAATTATGGTGGGATTTTTTTTAATTTTTTTTTATTATTATTCCAATCACTTTTATTTTTTCACTTGTATTATGGAATATTAAAAAAAAAATATTATTTTAGTTTATTAATGTTATATTAGGTTATGGGTTGTAAAATGCATCTTGGTGTTCTTAATAAGTAGTTGAACTAAAAGAACTTTACAATGTGGATGGAAGAGATGTGTCATCTAAGATATATAATATTAACAAATTAAAAAGAAAAATGAATTAATGTTTTAGTTTAATGTATAATATAACAAACTTCAAAGTCACTTGGAAAAATCTATGTTAAGTGAGTATCTTTCAAATTGTGAATTGCTTTTGGATTATTTTTATCCCTCTTGCTTAATATATGTAAAAATATTTTTTTTTAAAAATGAATTGAAATATTAATATGTGATAATAAAAATAATAAAATTACATAATTTTAAGTATATTCATTAAATATTGGAAGAGTAGATGAAATGGAGTTGAAACTTTTGTATGGTAAGTTGGTGAAAGTCATGGGATGTTTTGGTGGAGATTCATGTACAAACTCTATATAAAACATGTTTAGGTGAAAATGTTAAGATTATGTAATATGCATTGTGTTAATGTGCTAGAAATTCATATCCAAACTCTATATAAAACATGTTTAGGTGAAAAGGTTAAGATTATGTAATATGCATTGTGTTAATGTGTTACGGGGTTCATAGCTTCTCACTAAAAAATATAAAATCATTTGCAAATACAGAAAAAAAAAACTAAGTTAATAAGAAACTTTGTTTTAACACACACACACACAGATATATATATATCT
>JASDQU010375203.1:62546-75121 GCA_032191745.1 Picea mariana
TCTTGACAAGTCGCATGGTGTCTTTGAGTTGTTAATTGTTTGATATATTAATCTTTGAGTCATATGCTTAGATGGATTATTTTTTTGATTGGATCCACTTATCATGATGTTATGACTTTAGATCGTTTGAGTGTGTGTTCATTTGTCTTTCCAGGACCTAGTTGGTGGATAGTTTTGGGAGAACAAGCCTAGCTTGGGTTTTCATGGGGCTACAAGCCCACAAGTTGAATGTTAGGGTCTTGAATGTCGGATGAGAGAGATCATATTTGGATGGCCTTGATGATGACTTGGATGACCTATCCCACCCCTTACTTGTCAAACGATTTTCTCAGGAGGGGAAAACCATTCCACTTTTTAGCTCGACATCATGATCATGGGGGGCTAGGGCATGGTGGTGAGGTGCCACTCTTTGACATATGGATGTTTGAGGAGGAGAAGGGTCTTCACCATGATATGAGTGCCTAGATGATTGACACATGGCCTTTGGAGGTGTTACACATGATTTTGGTTACTCTGGTGATGTTTCTACAAGTGATGTACTCAGGCTCCCAAAAGGAATTTTTTCCTGAGAAAAGTGACTGTTATCTTCTTCCAAAAACAAATTTTTAAGATGAGTTCGCAGGCTGCCTATATTACAGGGTGCAAAAATCCCCCATTCTCGTAGGCAACCCACACTTGGGGTGCGAACTGTTTGTAGTATGCTCTATAGATAGGGTGCAAACCTGTTTTTTGACTTGAAAAGGAGAAGAGGTCACGAAGGTTCTAGAAGGGGATCTTCTAGAAAATGAGTTGGAATTAGCATGGTTGGCATCCTACTGACTTCTTAGATTTAGTGGGATCATCCTCATCCATGTAACCATCTCTCCTTCTCCTATATATTGAAAGGATTCTCATGGAAAAGGTTAAGCGAGATTGAATGAAGAATTGGTGAAAGAATTGTGTGAAGAACCCTGCTTGGATAGAAGCTTGGAGACTCTTTTTGGCCCACCAAGTTGTATCGGATCTTCTTCATGAAAGTATAGAGAAAGTGTGTGTGTTGGAACCAAGGGTCACTGAAAGGAAGCTTGCAACATCAAGGAGATCTGGTTGTATCTTCTACTTTCAATTAATACAATACAGCGGCATGTCCCTTTCCCATAAAATTACTTTTATTTTATTGCATAATTCCTTGATCATACGCATAGGTTGACATTGAATATATTTTTCTATCTTCACTTTGGTTGGTTTGTGTTGTATTGGATTTGATTTCACAAGAGCACCGAAGTGAAGCGGGAACAACAGAGACCTAAGGAAGCGATATAAAGGTATTTCACTCATTCCTTCTTATTAGTAGATTCAATGACTACAACTTAGGGAAAGAGTCGTGTCCTGTCCTGTTTTGTTCTAGGTATAGGTGGATCTAGGGAGATCTATTAGTGTCTGCACCTACCGATCTATCCGATAACAATAGTCCCATCCATGCTTTTCCAACACCAACGACTTCCTCAAAGTGGCAAAACGTCCCCTAAAGGGGTGACGTCCTCCTAAATTAGGGTTTAATTTGTGCAAAAAGTGAAATTTAAGTGAATTGTTTAATATTACTTTGTTAAGGGGGAAAGAATAGGGTTGTTGACCCCTAATCCTGATTTTTACTCCATTGGAGGTAATAACATTTCTTTAAAAGTGTTTTTACATATACCTATTGAGCCTCAAACTTAACTTGATTGTGCATTTGTCCATATTGACGGTTGCACAACAAAGTCAACAATGTTAATATGATTGAATGTGCACTCGAGATAAGGAAAGCCTCTTATGAGGGGGTAAAACATTCATGTATTCTAAGCATTTATCAATTTCGGTATCCCTTGTAGCACTAACTAAAGCTTGAAATTAACTCAAACATGATGTAAGAAAGTAGCTCTATGTGAAATTTCAATTTTTTAAACACATGCAATCTATGTAAAGCAATACATTTCTTCAAATTACTACAATTATTTCTCATTTTCAAGAAAGATAGGATAGCCTCTTATGAGGGGGTAAAACATTCATGTATTCTAAGCATTTATTAATTTCGGTATCCCTTGTACCAATAACTAAACCTTGAAATTAACTCTATGTGAAATTTCAAATTTTTAAACACATGCAATCTATGTAAAGCAATGCATTTCCTCGAATTATTACAATTATTTCTCATTTTCAAGAAAGATGGAGAAATGTTCTCTTAAAAAACAAGGCATAATTCATATAATTAATGAACAAGGAGCGCTAAAAGAAGACTAACTACAATTCCAATATGGAGAGTTTAACTATTTTTTTACATGTACAAACATAATTTTATATAATAGATTTTCTATGTTAAATGTTCTAGTAAAAATGGATTTTGGCGATTTGCAAATTAAAGGAATTTTGAGGTGTCATTTATTACTTCTGAATCTCACTTACAACCTTGTCATGGGCATACTTAACACAAACAAATTGTTTTGATATGGACTGCAAGTTAAAAACAATTTTTTGTTGAACTCTCCCACTCTTTCACATTAATATCAACTTCATGTTTTTGAATCTTTAGTTAAATCTTCAATTACATCTAATTGAATGAGAAGGTGATAGTGCTTTTCACAAAATAGAACATATTTTTTATACATGTCTCACTATAGGGGAAAACATATTCTTCAACAATGGTGTTGGGAACTAAAAAACACACTATGAATTCTTGTGACCATGATATTATGTAAATAACCTAAAATAATAAATTTTGTTAAATTGTTAAAAACCATTTTACAATTATCAATACTATCATTTATAAATTGATAAAATTATCAAATTTATTATGTTTTTTATTTTATTTTTTCATATATGAATTTGTTAATGATACATAATTTTTCTATTTTTCATTTATCAAATTTAATATATTTTCTATTTTATTTTTTCATATATAATTTTGTTGATGATACATAATTTCTCTAGTATTCATTTTTTTTGGAATGATTCATTATTTTGATAATGATATTAAAAATATTCCTTCTTGTATTTCATGTGACATGGATTGGTATTAAAAGTTGTACTAACTATACATAATTTGACCATGGAATTTTTTAGGAATCTTTGGGCTTGTTATTCATGTATCTCATGTGACATGGATGGTAGTTAAAAGTTTTACTAACTGTACATAATTTGACCATGAAATGTTTTAGGAATCTTTGGGCTTGTTATTGGTAAATGATGTTATTGTATATACATTTGAAGATGGTATTGATACCTCTTTAGGAATTATATATATATAATGTTAGGATATCTATTAACATAATTAGGATATCATGTCATATATTTTATTAGCATAGTTGGTTGTATTTTTTTAGATGAAATGATTATGTGCATTAGTAATAATGAGTGATACCATTAATATTGGGGAATTAAAAGTTATGTTACAACATGTTAACTTAAAAAGATGATAGGGTTAAGTGTTCAAAGTTTGTAAAGATTATGTATATGGTTTTAGTATGTGATTGAGATGTTTTATTCTACCATGAATTTCAAGCCCTTTACAATTCAAACATGTAATAGTTTGCAATTATTTTAACTTTGAATTTATTAAGTATTAAGAGGGATTAACTTTGTTGAAGTGTAAACATTTCTTCAAATTTTATCAAATCACGACATTGAGATGCAAAGTGTGACTTGAAGAACCTAATTTCATTTTGTGGCTCTATTATACTTATGTAAAATGTTTGATAATATTGAATTTGGTTAGTTTAGATTCTTATATATGTGTATTGTAATATTTTATAATTTCTTAAGCTATGGTTAGCATAGTTTTTTTTTAATAATTTTATGAGTTGACATGTTAGCCATGTTTTGTGGCAATATATATGCATGATAGGTCATAGGGCGCCTCTTGTCACAATGAATTGATTATTTACTAAATTGATTGATCTTACTCATTGTAGTGTAGTCTAGAGGAGTCCTAGGAACATTGAAATAGCAGCATACACTGGAAGAATCATAAGAGCACTGAGGTGTCTATTTCAAAAAAGGTGAACTTTTATTACGTTGATTTTGATACAAAGTGGTCATGGGGCAATCCCATGTGCTACAAGATTCTCATGGAAGAAGTTGTTAGAAGGAATTGATAAAAAAAAATGTCATTACATCTCCAATGGAAAAGGAAAACATTGTTTTTAGTGCAATGAGATTATTATAATTCTAGCATTTTAACATGCAATGAAATTTAAGTTTATTTAAATATTCTTTCTATTAGGTTTATTTTTTTCTTAAATATTTATTTTATTAATGTAATTTTACATTTTTTTTAAAAACAATTATTAATTTATTTAAATATTTTTTATTTATAATTTAAAGATTGAAAGTTTAAAAATTAAAATATGTAAAAATGTTTATAAATCAATAATTGTAATAACCAATTTTGTTTCTTAATAAATTTAACATTAGTTTTATTCATATTATATAAATCAATAATTATAATAACCATTACATACTGAAACCTGTAATTTCTTCTATCTAGACTCTTCTCTTGCATTTCACAAATGAATTTGTTGTACAACAACACAATATCAAATTGTTGTACAATAACACACTATCAACTTCTTGTACAATAACACACTATCAACAGGGACAAATATTTACCCAATCAACATGAATTACAGAGCTGAAGGATGAAAACAAATTATTTTATTTGCAAGTACTATATGTTTGATATTTGTTCTACAATGAATTTCTCAATTTTGAAGCTTCGAAAAAATTGTTGCTCTTCCAATTTTTTATTTTGCCTATTTGCAATTGCTTAAAACCATCTTTCAAATATAAGTGCAAGCCATACTATTTTTCAATAAATCATGGTAAAATTTGTTGCAGAGATGAAGCTCATTTGAGATAAATATATAAAATTCAAATCTGTTTAACAAATATATTAATCTATTTATGAAAAATTGTTGCAGAGATGGAGCTCGTTTGAGACAAATAATAAAATTCAAACCCATATAACATATATGGATGGGACAACAAGGGACAAACCGGTTAAAAGAACGGCAAGGGATGGACCGGTTGAAAAAACTAATGGAGCCTCTCAATATCAGTTGATCCTGTTGTGGCCCTTGCTCCCAAATAAGTACTTTTGGTTTCTGTTATTGCTAAGATATAAGGCAGATGTTGATATCTGAGAGGTTAATTTATACTTTTAGGGTGTGTTGGCCCTCGACCAAGTTTTGAGGGAACATTGGTCTTGCTTGACCATTTTTGAGACTTCGATAGGCTGGTCATAGATGGAGCGCCTAGGCGAAGCAAAGATCACGGGATCTCGCCCATTTTTTGAACTTTTTGGGCTTTTAGGGTTTATGTAACAGGTATGGGATGTCAGCCCATGGGTCTTACCCATGTTTATGCCTTTTTGTAATGTATAAATAAGTAGATAGGCTATGTCAGAAAGAGATTTCATTGGCTTAGTGCCTGACTAGAGTATGTTAAGACTTGCAGAGCTAAGTGCAAGTGATTGTAAGAGGCTTTGTGCATAGATTGTGTAAGGCTTTGTGCTCTAACCTAATTTGGGGAAGGAGGATTTGGAGAGGCACACACAGATCTCATGTCCCTTGCAGAGTCGGCTCTGTGGCTTGGTGCATGTAAGAAGATTGAAAGAGACTAATAAATAAGAAGAGTTGGTGGATGTAGTCCCACACTGGGGTGAACCACGTATATCCTGTGTTTATGTGCTTGTGCAGTGATGTTCATGTTGTTTATGTGTTTATCTGCTTAGTTCACTAGTCTTTATATATGTTAGATAGATGTGTGGATTCTTAGTTCTCTATTAATGGTAAATGAATGCTAGATCTAAGTTAATGTTATGTGCTAACTGATTGGAAAGTACTTGATCTTGGTTGTTACTGCGTTGTTCTATATTTAGGGTTTAAGCTGCAATGTGAATGGGATTTATGAATTGATGCACATTGACTAGATAAGTGCTATGTTAAGTGTCGTAATCATAGATCTATGTCCCAGCTAGGTTGTAGACACTTGAGTCCTGCAACCCCCCCTGCCTCTACCTCGGGTGAGACTTCAATTCCTTCGCAGGTGTTGCCGAAAGGGTCAGTAGCTAGGGTTTTGTTGGTGAGTTGTTGAAGCGTTGAACCCTGGGTCAGCCCCTGTGCCAACAAATGGTTTTGTCGCTGGGACCTGAAACTGTGATTGCTGGGAATTGAAGAAAAGAGAAAGATTTGTGCATAGATCTGTTGTTGTAGTGCACAATATTCTACTTGACTTGTGAAGCTCTGTGCTAAGAGAGAAGCCCGATTTGAAGAAAAGAGGTAAGATATTAAAGCTTTGTGCTCTTGTAAAGGTAAGATAAGTGGAAATTTTTCCTTTGGAAATATGAATCTAGGTATGTTTGATAGATTTTGTCCTGGCCTGAAAACTAGGGCACGACTAGAAGAAAGAGTTGATCTGAATAAATTTGATAGAGATACCAAAAGATATGTTATTCCTATTCATAGAAAGATTTTTTGGACTAACAAGTGGATGCAAGAACCTAGAAAGAATTTTTGTAGATTGCAGGCCCATCACTGTGATCCCAGTGTGCAATATAGGAAAGGTTGGGGATTGTTTAAAAGAAGGAGAGGATTGACACTATGTTATAATTGCAAAAGACCGAGACATCTTGCTAAGGAATGCCCTAGTATAGGTCCTATTTGTCTTTGTTGTAAAGCTATTTGTCACAAAGTTGAGGATTTCCCTAGAATGATTGCCAAAGTTGAAAATATGAACATGAGACAAGAAAACTGTAAAGAAGGTCAAGAGACCAAGGATATGTTAGAGAACCAGAAAGAATCAGAGACTATGTTATCATGACTGAAAGAAACACTGAATGATCACAAAGACATCAATTTATCGGAGATATTCAAAGAGAAACAACGCATAGAAACAAGAATAGGAGACTTCGACATAGACTGTGTCTTGGATGAGGAAACATAGGTAAATATTATGCTAGAAAACACTTGGGAAATTTCGGGAAATCCTGCTATGGTACCTTCATTGGGAAGGATAGGCTTGTTTAAAGGAAATATGATAACCCTATGTGGAAGAATTACTAATGTACCTATGATTTCTCATGAAACATCAACCGAAGAAGAATTTGAAGTCATTAAGTTTGTTCAGAACAACGCCCCTTTTGCACTTTTGTTAGGAAAGGCCTGGATTGAGAAAGATCAGATCCGAAGGAAAGGAAAGGAAGAAGCTACATAGCAGAAAAATCAAGAATTAGGGGACTTAATGGCTAGAAAAATAAAGCGACTGATACAAGAACAAGAGGATAAGTTGAAGCAACAGGGGACCAGAGAGTTAGCTGTCGAAGTTGAAAGAACACAAGAAGGCTTAAAGAACCTGTCCATGCAGGAGAGAAGAGCACCCACCTCGGAAATAGTAAGATAAGAGGTATTACCTTCGAACCCTTTGAAATACCCTCAATAGTACAAAGTTGCTACGATAAGAGAAGATAAGAATAAAAATGGAAAGAGGAACCCAAAGACTCAGATCACAGGAAAGAAGGCAAGAAAGCTCAGTAAGAAGAAAGCAAAGCTAGAAAAATTGCAAGAAGTTCTAGAGAGGACTTCGCAGAAGGAAGGCTTGCAGAACTTGAACTTCGTCGGAATAGAAAAACCGCGCAGAATGACACTTCACCACAACGAAGCTATATGACCATTGGAGGCATCTCGACCGTTAGAATGATGCTCCAGAATGGCTAGAAATGCAGTTATTGCCGGAAAGATTTCCCTTGGACCATTGAGACTGCGCCAGAACAGATGGAATCGTATTGATTGAGGCATTCCTTCCCATTGGAGGAATTTTTTACGACGTTGCTTATTTAATCCATCGGATGTTGCGCTGGGACCATTTTTTGCAAACTGAAATACCCAAGCTAACCAGAGAAGTGATTGCATACCGCATTATGTTGTCTAGACCTCGCCATTGCTTCGATTACCTTGAGTGCTTGTTCACCTACCCGAGTTGTTTTATTACAAGAGTGAATGTCGGGCGGGCATAGCGCGCTAGAGAAATCTGTGGAGGAGATTTTGATAGACCTTATGGCTGAGAAAGTCATGTCTGTAGGCATACAAGCATCGTCGACAGGAGGATTGCAAGCATCCCCCTTGACTGTACATCGGTCTAGCCGAACCACAACTGAGAAAATAAGCAAGCATTGCGACGATCTGGTGAATGCGAAGCAGATCCCGTCGATATTTCCGAAGTACATCCCACCTTTGGCGGGTACAGTCAGTGGTGACAATGTCCCACATGACTTTGAGTACACATTGATCACTGCGTACCTCCCGAAGGGGATATGCGCAGTCGGACCGCAGTTGGGACTGATCCCAACTCTCAAGATCAGTGATTTCAACCTTGGAGACCGAAAGAACTATGCGATGCTCACAACTCATAGGTACCTGATGAAGACGACTGGAAAGAAGCCCAAGATAGTTCCCTAGCCATGGATTAAGGAGATCGTGCGATCGACGATCTTAAACATGATGAAGATCCCCACTTTGGTAGACATCAGGAGGTTAACATGTGCATTAAACTCCTCCTGTTGTGCTACCATGGAGGTTATCTCTGGTTCGATAGGTGCATGATTATGGATCTGACGTTGATCCACCTGATCACCGGATTGAGCATGCAGGGACCGAACCCTCAACAATTCTACCCAGGGAAGGCTGTAGATTTCTTTCTGGCACAACGGATCAAGGAGGCCTATGGCGATGTGGAGAAGGGGAAGTGAGGCTACAAGGTAGCCCCCATCCAAGATGATGCAGTGCGCCTATCTTGTCAGTTGATCGCTAGCAAGCTCATCAGAAAGAACCGACCGACATAAGTCACAGGGTTCATAGTGGACCTTGCAGGGAAGTGTGTCGAAGGAATGCAGATGAACTGGGTGAGCTACCTCATCAACGAGTTGGAGAAGGACTTCCATGAAGCGCAAGACCAAGGGTATGAATTCCACTTCAATTGGTTACTAGTGCTCATTGCGTTTGTTGCTTGGCAGATGCCTGAAGGAGCAACATTACCTGAAGTCGAACCATCTGAGACGTTGGCGGCAAGGTTCTCCACCTTGTGGTATACGAACGATATGGCGAAGTAGTGGCAGTCAAATGTTGTCTTCCACACTTACTACCTATAGCTGAAGCGCGCCATTGAATAATTCCCCTGAATGACACCGAATACCTTGCATCAATACTGGCCTCTAGTAAAGTTCTGCACAGACCGACACTTCATCTACATCACTGTGTGCAGGGATGAAAGTAAGGAGGAGTTGTAATCCTACTATAAATTGACCAATGAAGACATGGTCGAGATCATTAAGGGGTGAACCAAAGAATTCCTGGTACCATTCAAAGATGCAGAGTTGTCTGACCTCGACATCATCAGAAGCCCTTTGGTCACCTGGACTGAGTATGATGGACCGAGCAGCACAAAGAAAAAGAAGAAAAAGGAGGAAGTGCAAGACATAAAAATTCAGGAGAAGGACAACGCATCGGAGGAAACTCTGCCTGACTCCCCTATAGAAGGAGGAGGAGACAAAGTAAACCAAGAAGAAGTAGGAGAAGGAGACAAGAAAGAAAATGGTGAAGTGACACCACCAAAGGATCCCCTTATAGAGGCTGAGACGTCAAAGAAAAGGAAGGTTTCTTCGCAGAAACCCTCGACACGGAAGAAGTCCCGAGCGAATAAGCCTCGGTCACAAAATGTGCTCACAGTGGACTATATTGAGCTCATCATCACAACTATAGAAGATGCTTTAGAAGACATCTTACAGAAGCATGGAGCAAAGCAGGAGTCGATGTATGACCGAATAGAGAAAGAACTCAGAGACATCCAGCATGCTATCCAGTTGAGCCGCGCAATATCTACTGCACCTTCTTCATCAGAAAATGTAGAATTGAGGGACGAGCCCACCCAATTATGCATATTAGCATATGAAACAGAGGATTGAATTCATCGAGTCCAAGAAGAAAAGGAACAGGGTACAAAAGCCATGAAGCAATAAAAGGAGGAGGCTTTAGAGAAACTTTGAGTTGCGCAGTAGGAGAAAAGATAAATGAGGGTGATGTTTGAGGAGAAAAAAGAAAAGATGCAGGAAGAAAAAGACCAGCTTCTTGCATAGCAGACTGTGGTCAATGAGGCAGTGACTAGAGCACTATGCTCTATACTGTGCTTAGCACAGGAGGAATCAGACTCAACTGAGATGCAAGTGGGGAAGCTCGTCGAAGCCATTCGGCAGCTTCAAGCATAGATCATAGAGTTAGAAATCCAAGCAGTACCTAGCACCCCACAAGAAGTGTGGTATAAGAGGGAATAAGTTGTCAGGAGTGCAGTAGAAAGAATCAGAGCGTTGGCCTCAAAATGTAAGAAATTAAGCGATCGAAGTGCAGAAACTTTTGAGAACCTTGTAGAAGACCCGGAGCTAAGGAAATTGGAAGCACAACTCTAGGAGGTGAAGCAATAGGTGTCCATAGTGCAAGCACAGATGAAGTTGCTTACTACAGTTGAGAAAATGAAGAGGTTGCAGGAACAATGCGCGGTTTAGTAGCAGATCACTACCAGCTAGAGCAGAGTTATGGAAGTGACACAGAGGCTCAAGTCAGTGCATGACGAAGCCTGCATGCTTTTTGAAGAGATTGAGGGACAGGGCTCATAGATCGAAAAAATAGTTACGGCAGTCGGACAATGCCTGGAAGGGCCTGTCACCGAATAAGTAATTCAAGATTTCACCGAGCAGGAAGCTCTGGCGAAGCAGCAAGTTGAGAAATCTCGAGCTAAGCTCGAGGCCTTCGAAGTAGTGTTACCCAAATCAGAGTGACTCGGGATGAGTCACAGGTGAGTGTTGGGGGGCTGTTGGCCCTCGACCAAGTTTTGAGGGAACATTGTTCGTGCTTGACCATTTTTTAGACTTCAATAGGCTAGTCGAAGACGAAGCACCCATGCGAAGCGGAGATCGCCGGATCTCGCCCATTTTGCGGGATTTTCGGGCTTTTATGGTTTATGTAACGAGTATGGGATGTCAGGCCATGGGTCTTACCCATGTTTAGGCCTTTTTGTAATGTATAAATAAGTACATAGGCGATGTCATAAAGACAGATCATTGTCTTAGTGCATGACTGAGTATGTTAAGACTTGCAGAGCTAAGTGCAAGTAATTATAAGAGGCTTTGTGCACAGGCTGTGTAAGGCTTTGTGCCCTGACCTAATTTGGGGAAGGAGGATCTAACGAGGCATGTGAAGATATCTTGTCCCTTGCGGAGTCATCTCTCTGGCTTGGTGCATGTAAGAAGATTGAAAGAGACTAATAAAATAGAAGAAGAGTTGGTGGACGTAGCCCCACACTAGGGTGAACCGCGTATATCCTATGTTGATGTGTTTGTGTAGTGATGTTCATGTTGTTTATGTGTTTATATGCTTAGTGCACTAGTCTTTATATATGTTAGATAGATGTATGGATGCTTAGTGCTCTATTAATGGTAAATGAATGTTAGATTTGAGTTAATGCTATGTGCTAACTGATTGGAATGTACTTGATCTTGGTTGTTACTGCGTTGTTTTGTATTTAGGGTTTAAGCTTCGATGTGAATGGGATTTATGAACTTATGCATATTGACTAGATAAGTGCTCTGTTAAGTGTTGTAATCACATATTTATGTCCCATCTAGGTTGTAGACACTTGAGTCCTACAACCCCCCTGCCTCTACCTCGAGTGAGACTTCATCTGCTTCACAAGTGTTGCCAAAAGGGCCAGTAGTTAGGGTTTTGTTGGTGCGTTGTTGAAGCATTGAACCATGGGTCTGCCCCTGTGCCAACATGGTGCAAGTGGTGGGTTGGACACCCATGATATTGTTGGGAAGAACACTTTGGCTGCCACTCCAAAGCCCACAGATGATGGGTTTTATGGTAATGCTTGGTAATGCTTATTTAAAAAAAAAACTTAAAATCCTTATATGTTGGTTGTTTTTAACTGAGCATTAAAAAAAAAACTTAAAAACCTTGTCCATTGGCCATTTTTAACTAACCATTGACTGCTCAAGGAATTTGGGAAACTTCAAATAAATCAATATGTGATCTTACTTGTTTCTATGTTTTCTAAGCAGATTATATATGCCAAGTTCTTCTGGATGAATTATTGAAGTGTTAACAATGAGAAGGGAGCGAGTGATATCGGAGGAGGGTGAGCAACTGTGCTCTGCGGCTAGGGTTTCACTAGCTACATCCCAAAATATCTAGGGAGAAGGGGACGAGAGAATCTACAAGGGCGTGAGGGGATCTGCGGCGAGCGGGCCTCTGCGGCAAGAAGGACAAGCACGAGGACAAGGGCGAGAAGGGAGGCAGTAGGCAGAGTGAGCGTCTTCAAGGGCAAGAGGCGCTTCAAGGTGGTCGACGGCTCTAGGGATCCATGTCTCGGGCAAGTGATTTATTTAGAGCGAGCAAGGATGCAAGGTCGATGGCTCCAGTGGGCTCTACGGCAACCCACGATGGTGTTTTTTGCTATCTCTCCTCGCGCGGATCATTACCGAATGCATGCTTTTGTCCATGTTGTGGCGGGGGTTT
>JASDQU010375203.1:124771-137035 GCA_032191745.1 Picea mariana
CTCCCAGTGAAAAGATGTCCAAGAAATCCATATTTGTTTGAATGTATCTGTGCAAGACACTACGGTACTTCAAAACCAGGTGCTACTTGAAGTCTTTAATACCCAGCTTTGAGCACAAGGTATGAAATATGTTAGTGTACCCCGACACCGTATGCTCTCTTTTTTGAGGCAGAGTTGTCCATCTCATGTACCAGTCATCATATTTTCTGACAGGGTAGAAATTCTCCTTGAGGGAATCTACAAAGGCCACCCAAGTGGGTTCTCTCCCAAATGGCATAGATTCATCTTCGGTGTACCTCTCCCAGTAACCTTCCCACCAAGCTCTGACATGGGGAAGGGATTTAAGGAGCTCGAAGGTGATATTTTTTATTTTTTTTTTGTATATTTGGGCATGTATTCTCACATGGCCATAGGTGTTGGGCATGTGGGAATCGTCCTAGGCACCACATTACACTCTTCGTTTGGAGAAAAATGCCATTGGAATGAAGCTAGGGATTCATGGGTTTGGTGATGGGATTTGTGGGTTTGTGTTAGGGATTCAAACCCACAAGAAAGCCTAATTTGATGTTGACTTGTGGAGGAGCTTCTATAATGAAACCTAAGGATTGTATATAAAGGAGAGAGGTCATTGTGACATTTCATATTATGTAGAAAGTGTGGAGACATCATGGATTTGGCATAAGTGAGTAAATGCTTATGCTAGGAGGCATGGTGATTTCATCGAGGTGATTCTGTATCCACATAAGGTGATTATGTATCTGTAGGTGATTGTGTATCCACAAGTTTCAGTAGCTACAAAAATTCGATAGTTATGTAGTCCTAGGTTTTGGTAGATGTAGAAAGTTGACCGTTTTATAGCCGTGGGTGGTTTGGTAGCCGCGGGTGATTTGACAACTGCAACAAGTTGGAAGTTCAGTAGCTACAACATATCTATAGATTGGAATTGCTCCGAGTATTTTTCTAATTTTTTCTGATTGTTTTTTTTTCTTCGATTTTTTCTGTTTAGAGGAGGACAAGGTTGTCCCCATATTTAGTCAAAGTGTGTTGATCAGGAGGACTGATTTTTCCCTCATATTTTCTGAATTTGATAAAAGTTACATAACACAAATTTATGTCTCAGTTGTGTTGATGATTCATCTTTGATCTTTTGTGTTTTAGCTGCATATAATTTCTTTCAATAATTTTCAATGTAAAATTGTTCAGTGATAACAAATAGGGTTTTACTGTTAGCTCACTAGGAAGCAATTTTCATATTTGAAAATTAGTTGCATAGAGTTGCATGTGAAAATTGACATGGTATCAGAGCTTGGGATATGTAGAGAAGGGGATCATCCTTGAGACACATAACTGCTATAGTTGGTTGTAGATTTCTTGTTCTTGTTCAGGGTAAGTCATAGGTGACAACTATGAGAGGGAGTTGTAGCAGTGTTGAGGAGTTAGCTATGACAAGGAGCTATAGTGATAGTTGCGGGTGGAAACATGTTACATGGTCTTTGGGTTGATACATGGAGCAGACTGTTCAGACGAGGAGTTGTGGACTATTGCAACTTGGTGGTGTGGCATGTTGGGAGTTCTAGTGGATTGGCAGAGAGCCCAGATCGCAACAGTGTGTTGTGTGGCAGATTGCCAATCATGTGGATGGAATTTTGATGACTTGTCATGATGATTTGCAATGGATGCAACTCAGGTGCTTTGGCATGGATGAGATAGATTTGAACGTTTGGCAAGTTGATGAGATAGAGTCTTCATCGGGTTGGAGAGTTGCACATTGTCGAGGCGCGACAATGTATGAGGTATTTGACCCAAGAGGATGATGACACTTGCAGAGATGAGTCGCATAGGTCTAGATTAGACTATACTGAATGTCCATCCACAACATGGGACTATTCAAAGAGATGACATAGGATCAACTGCAGCATGTGCATAGACACTGAGAGGTCTTCCCAGGCCTTGGGAACCATTTGTGTAGGGGATCTATGCACGAGAGACGTTTCCAGAGTTTGATAGACTATGGGATGATTGTATCAAAGAGGAGACTTGGTTAGAGTCCAGGTATGACTTGGATGATGGACTTGGGAATAATTTCATTGGATGGTCGTCAATTGGTTAAGGAGGATGCTTTCCTTGGAGGATTGCATGGTTCTTATACAGTGGGTACCATCGACACATGATAGGGGCACAATATTTGTTCAAGGGCTTCATAGTGTCTGACTCAGGTATGTATGAGGAGCTTGGTATGAGGACCGAGCATGTAGTACAAGGATCTGCAACAATGATATTCTGGATAGGGATGTGTTGCAAGTGGAAAATGTGCTATGGGTGCCAGGAGTGTGTTCTTAGCCTCAAAGATTGAGGAGTAGGGATATGTAGTGTTGTTCCATGATGGAAATGTGTTATTGGGTTCCCAAAGGATCTTGCCCCGACACAACAGTGGTCCTGGAGTTAGAGAGGGAAAAGTATATAAGCTGAGGGACCAACCTATGCGAATTGTGACCAACAAGAGTAGAGAGACATATGAGGAGGAGTAGGTAGCTCCATCGGTGGTGAGGTAGGTTTCCATACCAACAACATAGGTTTAGAGAGAGAAGATAGCTCCACCAATGATACAGGCTCAGAAGGAGCCTGAGTTCACAAGCATTCAACCCTCAGGATATAGTGGGGAGGAGAAACCTCCTAGGACTGTGTAGAGGAAAATGGACATGGATTAGGTAGCTCCAGAGGTTGTGTAGACTTAGAGGGAGTCCAACATCAGAGGGTGTCAGAAGGCTTAGAGGGAGTCAGGAGGCTCAGAGGGAGTCCAACTTTAGAGGGAGTCAGGAGGCTCAGAGGGAGATTCAGTCACTCAGTGGGAGCCAACCTTTAGGTCCATATGGGAGAGAGGCATATTGCAATACTGTCAGGATGGTGTCTTGGGTTGAGGAGGCCAAACACGAGGTTCAGAGGTAGGAGGATTCTAAGAGTAGGGTGTCTTCTAGGATATGATCATGCTAGACAATAGGATTTTCTTCAAAAACTGAGGATGCAGCCAGTAAGGAGGAACTGAGAGAAGGATTTGCTTCGGTGACAAAGGGAGAAACTAATTAAGTGGATTGGAGAGTAGTTGTGGTAGGGTATCTAGTGCATAAGACAAAGTTACTTCCAGGTGATTGTGGAGTGTGGTGAGAATACCTCCCTCGCTAAGAGGGAGTGTTGATTTTTGTAGCTTCAGGCATGTATTCTCACATGGCCCTAGGTGTTGGGAATGTGGGAATCATCTTGGGCACCACATTACACTCTTCTTTTGGGGAAAACCACCATTGGAATGAAGCTATGGATTCATGGGTTTGGTGATGGGCTTTGTGGGTTTGTGTTGGGGATTCACACCCATAAGAAAACCTAATTTGATGTTGACTTGTAGAGGAACTTCTATCATGACCCCTAAGGATTGTATATAAAGGAGAGAGGTCATTGTGACATATCATATTGTGTAGAAAGTGTGGAGACATAATGGAGTTAGGACGAGTGAGTAAATAGTTATGCTAGGAGGCATGGTGATTTCAACAAGGTGATTCTATAGCCATGGCAGGTGATTCTGTAGTCGACATGTGATTTTGTAGCCAATAGGTGATTCTGTAGCCGACATGTGATTATGTAGCCATAGGTTTTGGTAGCTGCAGAAATTTGACAGTTCTGTATCCGTAACAATGATGTATCCACAGGTTTCGGTAGATGCAAAAAGTCAACAGTTCTGTAGCCGTGGTTGGTTCGATAGCTGCAGGTGATTCGACAATTGCAGAAAGTTGTCAATTCAATAGTCGCAACATATCTGCATATTGGAATTGTTCCAGGTATTTTGTTGATTTTTTCTGTTTTGAGGAGGACAAGGTTGTCCCCAAATTTGGTCAAAGTGGGTTGACCAAGAGGGCTAGCTTTGCCCTCAGATTTTCTGAATTTGATAAAAGTTAGAAAACAAAAATTTGTGTCTTAGCTGTGTTGATGATTCATCTCTAATATTTTGTGTTTTTGCTGCATATAATATCATTCAATAATTTTCAATGTAAAATATTTCAATGACAATAGCTAGGGTTTTACTGTTAGCTAACTAGGAAGCAATTTTCATATCTAAAAATTAGTCACATAGAGTTGCATGTGAAATTTGACACTTTTTTCTCTCAGAATTTTTTTGGACAGAGTAATAACCTTATAGTAGATTCAACCATTTTTCTAGAGCATTTGCATATATCTGACCTTCAAATAAGGGGATACCAAAATTTACTTGTACCTTGAAGGTTGACACACCTCCGAAATGGTTTCTCGTCGAAGATGCCTCGACCACCATCGGTAGTCATCGAAGTATCTGAGCGAAGTTTTCCATCATATCGTTCCTCTGTCACATAAGGGATTCCTTGAGCAACGTCTTGAAAGGATATCCTGCTCCATCATCTCTCTTTTCTTCCACGATGGAAGGTTGCATGGGTTGGTGAGAGCATTGGTCCTCAAGCGAAACTAGCTCGAGACCCCTCTCTATACCCTGGACTCATTGGGGACATGATTTGAGAAGCAACAAGGAGAAGACTGATTTGATACCACTAATTCAGATTATGTTGAGAATTAAATGAGATACAAAGGAAAATATAGAAAACACAAAAATATAGTGAAACCCAACTTCTATCAATGAATAAAATAATAGAACACTGTTGAACATAAACTGGCTAGAATGGGGTAGCTTATCTCTGGAGAGAAGGAGATGTTGGCTACGCTTCATTCACAAAAATATTTACGTCACACTCCATTGCATGCTTAAAGGACCTCCTTCACCTCAATTATATATGAGAGAGTGAGAGGAGAATAATTCCCATTATGCATGTGGAATAAATTGGTCTAAGTTTACAAAATTCCATAGGCATGTAAAAAACTAGGACTTCTCGAGAGGTCACCCATTCCAATATGACTCTATCCCAAGCGCTCTTAACTACATAGTTCTAATGGGATACAATTCATTAACACTATAGGCATTACATTACATTACAAATGGAGATGGAATTAAATTATATTTCCCATAAAAAGGGTGAATATTATGGTTTATCAAAACCACAAGCTTGAAAACATTGATTCAGTAGAGAAGATGGATGGCCACCGAGATCCACTTGGATCAGACATGATGGTTTGGAAGTTATGTTTTCCTTTAGAATTTTACAAGGGGAAATGGCTAGGTCAGTTGAAGATGTCATCCATAAGTACCACAAAGGTGCCCCTTTGATTTGGGAGTCGGACTCCCAAAATCTTTTGACAGAAGCAAGCAAAAGAACTGGGGGAAGGGAAGGGGACATAGAGAAAGAAATAGGGAGAAGAGAAAGGAAACACATAAGGATGTGTATGAAGAGAGCATGCACACAAGGATCATAATGAATATCTTATGAAGAAAATAGTAAGCTTACCCAAGAGAAAAAGGTCGATCCGAAGAAGAGAAATTTCCCAAACCCAAACTTGAGCAAAGAGGTCCACGAGTTGGTGTTTGTTGGAAATAAACCAACACTGGTAAGGGGAGGATGTTGAGGGACTATATAACAGTGAAGGGAATCCATTGTGTAGAGAAAATATGGCCAAGAAGTCACCTGGGAAGCTCATGGTGGTCCTATACTCAATGGGTAAAGGGAATTTATGTTGTTCTTGCTAGTGAAGGAGAGTAGCCTTCATGGTCAAGACCCAACTTTGTGATCTATCCTGTGAGTTTCCCAAGTGGTATCATGGATTGACACGAGGGTGGTATTCTGTAGCAATCATAAGTGAAATAGAGCCCATGGTTGGGTGGAAATGCATTCACCCTCAATCAGACGGTTGGCTTCCTTTTTATTCTTGAACAAATAAGTGTTGTTTGTAAAATTTCTTGTAAATAAATGTTATTCATTTCATTTCTAGTTAGGAAGGTTTGAATGTGATGAAGGAATGTTTTACATTTGAAAAAGGTAAAATTGTTGAGCAAAATCTTAAAAAGGTGACCATTTGTTGTATTGTATGTGTGAGAAACCTGAATATTGGGGCCTATGACCTTGTGAAGTCTCTATGATTTGAAATGGGAATATTGTAGGATATACAATCTTGTTTTTCAGATTGCTAGTGGGAATTACCCTTTTTGTGCTTAGAGTGCGGGCATATGACCTATAATCCTTACCTATTACCCTACTAGTAGCGGAGGAGAGGTTAAGAGAGTTTACTTACCTGGGGAGCGACCTAGCTCCCTTAAGTTTTCCATTCATTGAGTTGTGGAAAAGGTCACGTGGGGATTTGATGTCCATCCTTACAACCCCGTGTAACAACCGAGGATAAATCCATACCATAGATCGAAAGTCGGGAGAAAATCTTGACCATTTGTTGGAAGGATTCAGAGACAACTTAAGGCGTTTCCACATACATGAACTTGAAAGGCCGTGGGTCGTTGATCTACAATGAACTCAACCATTTGTCGGAGATCAATGTTTAGAAGAATCCTTTCGGAAGGGTTTTTTCGAGAAGAAACGCAAGGTTGGAAGGAGTGGAGCCTTCGATATAGAGAATCAAAAGGTGAGAGCTCGAATGGGTGAGAAATGTTGATCTATCAGAGAACCTGCCCAAATAAATTAGAGCTCTAGATTTTTCGTGGACCCATTCCACCAAAATCCTATCATAATATTGTTGACTCATTAACCGTTGTGCTTATTTGAAAACCTGTTGAGATGTAGACCATCGGATCATAGGGCCGATAATCGTTGGATCCGTCTGAAAACCCCCTGCTCGGAAGGATTCAATCAAAAATTCAGTTGGAGTAGTGATGTGGTTCCGAGTGAGTGAAACTTGTTGAAATATTGTAACTTCGAAGAATATTCTAAATATATTTTAGTTATTATCTTGTAGATCAAATCCCCTTTTGTGAATTGATCATGTCGGGTATTGTATAAGACCAAATCCCCTTTTGTGGATTGGTCAAACCATATTTATATGGTGGTATTTGTAAATTCGATCCCTAGGGTTTATAAAGTGATTTTAACCACTCTTGGAAGAAGTCGGCCCTACTAAATGAAGAGACATAACCCTAGCGCCTCCTCAACTAGTATTTATAAGTGAGGATGGAACCTCACTTGTTCACTCACTCACTCACACTTCCAGTGCGCATATTTTGAAGGAAGTTGCAGTTGCAAGAAGAAGGAGAAGATAGGCGCATGCTCAATCGTAGTTTATTCTTGGTGGTTTGGTCTTAGTCTTGGCATTGTATTGGAAATCTATTATTGAGGAAGTTTTTGCTGGGTTTTCTATCCCATGAGGGTTTCCCAGGATAAAATGTTGTGTACATTGTGATTGTGTTTCTTTCAATGATCCTCTTTATGCCGTTGTTTTAGAAATGCATTGAATGCTCTAGTAAATTGAAAATAACCTAATAAAAACATTAAATTTAACATGGAATTAGAGCTTGATTGAATAGATCACCTTTCACTGGGTATCTAGAAATGTCACTATTATCGTACAAGGAAATTAGGGATTTTTACTGAAAAGGAATTTCTGACTAAAAACCATCTAGAAAAGTGTGCCCTACCCTAGCGCATCTTTTGGTAGCTTGAGCGGACCTTTTTAGTGGCCAAAATCTCTGGAAAGTCAAAACCTAGTTTTGACTGGTACAAGAAAACCATAACTAGTACTAGAAGTACCAGTCCATACTTGCACAGGTCAAGTTTCAAGGGGTAAAAATTAAAATTTTTGAAAACAGTCAGCTCCATACAACTCGCCTCAGTCCAACGCATCTCTTGGTAAGTTCAGATTCATTTGATGAGCACTTTCATTTTCTAGTCATTTTCCTAGCTCCAGGTCAAGATGTCTGGAAGCACCAATCTTTTTGACAAGTTAGAAGGTGTGGAAAATTTTTGGGCCTGGAAATACATAATTGGATTCATTCTTGAAGAGAATGACCTTGCAAAATTCATAAAACAAAATGTACCGAAACCCGAAGAAGATGCAGCCAAAGAGAAGTACAAGAAGGATATGATTAGAGCCAAAAGGATAATTGTAGATTCCATTAAAGATCACTTGATCCCTCAAGTTTCTTCTAAGAATAATCCAAAAGACATGTTTGATGTCCTAACCAAAATAAATGAAGGAAAGAACATCAACTGGAAGATGAACTTGAGAACCCAACTCAAGAATACAAAGATGCAGAAAGGAGAAACAGTTCAAGACTATTTCTCTAGCATTACTCATTTCAAAGAACAGTTAGAAGAAATTGGAGACGACTTGGATGAAGATGAAATCATCATGAAAAATCTCAATGGTCTCACAAGACCTTGGGATTCCTTCATCCAAACCCTTTTTGCAAGAAAAGAGAAGCTCCAATTTGATAGTCTATGGGAAGAATGTGTTCAAGAAGAAGCAAGAGTAGCCAACCGAGAAGTTGTACTATTAAGGGATGGAGATCAAGCCCTAGTTGCTCATGCTAAAGGAGAAATAGTTCAAGACTATTTATCTAGGGTTACTCATTTCAAAGAACAATTAGAAGCAATTGGAGACAAATTGGATGAAGATGAACTCATCATGACAACTCTTAATGGTCTCACAAGACCTTGGGATGCCTTCATCCAAACCATTTGTGCAAGAAAAGAGAAACTCCAATTTGAAAGTCTATGGGAAGAATGTGTTCAAGAAGAAGCAAGAGCAACCAACCAAGAAGACACACTATTAAGGGATAAATATCAATCCGTAGCTTCTCATGCTAAAGGAGGAAATACAATTTCTCATTTCCAAAAGGAGACCCACCTTCCTAAAGAATCTCACTCCCCAAAGAGAGACCTACCTTCATAAATAATCTCACTCCCCAAAAAGAATATCACCCTCCAAGGAGATTCCATAAATATCATAAGGGTCAAAGAAAACCAAAAAAATTCTCCTCCTATCAATGTTATCATTGTGATAAGATGGGACACATTGCTAAGAATTGTCCTGCCAGAAGGGAAGAATACAAGAAGAGAAATAACAAAAGACATCATGCCCATGCAGTTGAAGATGATGAGCCACCCAAGAAGGTGACTAAAGAATAAATTGATGATTATGTTTTGTTTTCCGCCCTCTCAGGATACATGACACATGGAGAGGATACTTGGATCATAGACCGTGGTGTCTCTAAGCACATGACAGGTCAGAAAGACATTCTCTCTAGTCTTACAGAAAAGGACTTCCCCTGGAAAGTTTCACTTGGAGATGATTATCAGTACCCTATCAAAGGAATGGGAGAGTCCACCTACAAACTAGATTCAGGGACTCCGATGAGAATGAAGGATGTACTTTATGTACCAGGTTTGAAAAAGAACTTACTTTCTATCTCAGCTCTAGATAAGAAATATTTTAGGGTTGCATTCATAGATGGTGAAGTTCTTATGTGGCCTAAAGGAAAAACCATAGAAGATTCATTTGTTATTGGAACATAAGACAATGGTTTGTACAAGTTAAAAGGTCACTCAAATGAAACCTTGACTCACTCCACTAAGAGTCCTTATGAACTTTGGCATAGAATACTAGCTCACATCAACTACAAATCCTTACCATATGTAAGCAAGGTAGTTACATGTTTACTAGAATTTAAGGTCGATCATGAAGGTGTATGCAAGGGATGTGCACAAGGAAAGAACATAAAGAATCCTTTTCCAAAGAGAGACAGTAAAGAAGAAGGAATCTTGGAGCTCATCCACTCAAATGTATGTGGTCCAATGCCATCAACCTCTCTAAGTGGGTATGTACACTATGTGTCATTTATTGATGACTAGTTTCATAAGACTTGGGTTTATTTCTTGAAATAAAAAGATGAAGTACTCAGAAAGTTCAAGGTATTCAAAGCCTTGGTAGAAAACCTCTCTGAAAGAAAAATCAAGACACTTAGGTCAGATGATGGAGAAGAGTACACCTCAAATGAATTTGGAAGTTTTTGCAGAGATGTTGAGATTAAGAGGGAGCTCGCCACTCCCTATAATCCTCAACAAAATGGTGTAGAACAAACAAAGAATAGAACAATTATGGAAGTAGTGAAGACTATGATTCACGATTAATATCTTCCAATGCACTTATGGGATGAAGCAGCAAGAGCAACAATTTATGTCAAAAATAGATTATCCCATAGTGCACTTGGATTCAAAACACCTGAAGAAATGTTCACTAGAAAGAAGCCAGAAGTAAGCCATCTAAGAATATTTGGTTGTCCAGTGTTTGTACACATTCCAAAAGAAAGGAGAACTAAGCTGGATCCTTTAGGAAAGAAGGGAATATTTGTTGGTTATTGTGAGGTCTCTAAGGCCTTCAAAATTTACATACCAGGTTACCATCATATTAAGATCAACAAATATGTAACCTTTGATGAATATGCAACACTCAAAAGATCAAGGAAATGCCAACTTGAAGAAGTATACGAAGAAGAATCTGTAGCTCCCAAAGTTGCAGAACCAGTGAAGGAAGTTACAGTTACTCATGATGATGAGATTCCAGAAGACCATGATATGATAGAATCTCAAGAACCTCCATGGATGATGATCTCTCACAAGAGAAATCTAGCTTGGGCGAGGGAAATTATTCAATATGGAGAGAAGTATGGCGCCCCAGAAGGAACCATGAAACAAAGCAAGAAACCTAATCCATTCTCCAGTTATATGGCCTTGATGTGTGATCTCATAGAAAAGGAACCTACTTGCTTTGAAGAAGCCATTCAAAAGAAAGAATGGGCGGATGCCATGACAGAAGAATACCAATCCATTATAAATACCGATGTATGGGAAGTAGTTCCTAGACCAAAGAACAAAAATGTGGAATCTTCCAAGTGGATATACAAGATAAAAAATGCAACATACATAAGTATTGAAAAACATAAATCAATATTTGTGGCTCGTGGTTTTTCTCAAAAGGAAGGTATTGATTATGAAGAGGCTTTTGCTCCTGTATCTAGATACATTTCTGTCAGAACCTGTTGGCATGTTTTACAGGCAGTGTATTCTTTTCACTGATGGCAAGTACAACAACGACGATGGCTTAAGTACAGGAAGAATGTGCCAGGCTGGCACCAGAAGTATTTTGGGAAGACGCAGCAGAGCAAGCTTGATAAGATCAGAAGAGATAGTGCAAAGTATGCTTGTTTGTCATTGATGGCAAAGATCACGACCAACAACGCAGGGATAATGGCATGGCAATGGCAAGTTCAATAAGTGATCGTTGGATCCCATTCAGAAGCATAAACTCCAAGAGTTAAGGAAGTAACTCACGACAGAAAATCACGAAATGCGAAACCACGACTTAATCTCCATTTTCGAGTTTTGGATATCAGGAGTTGGAGGTGTCAAGGAAACTCACGACAAGAATGATGAAATCGCAAAATGCGAAACCACGAAGTTTCAGAGTTTCGGATACCGGGAGTTGGAGGAGTCAAGAGTCGAGACTCTTCATCATAGGAGTTCCGAAGTTGCGAAATGTGAAATGCCGAAATCCCAAAATAGGCACATCAACAAAGACTCCATTTCGGAGTTTCACAGACTGGGAAATCAAAGATCAAAGGAACTTTAACCTTTGAAGTAGTGAACCCCGAAATCCTGAAACAGGCACATCAATAAAGACTCCATTTCAGAGTTTTGCAGACCGGGAAATCAAAGATCAAAGGAACTTTATCCTTTGAAGTAGTGAACCCCAAAATCTCAAAACAGACACATCAACAAACCACGTTAGAAAACCACGTCAGCTAAGGACACATGGCACAATCAGGCAATGACAAGTGTCAAGCTGATTCAACATTTTAGGCATAACGAAGGCTCATGAATTTGTGAAATGATCCTGGTCGTTGAATCCAGAGGACACATGGCAAAATATTGGCATTTCACTGACTGAAAGGTCAAAGGAAGGAGTGCTCTAACCTCTCTAACTCGTGATATGCGAAATCATGAAATAATCCTAGCCGTCAGATCGAGGATTGATTTGGAGCGTTGATCGGACACGACGAAGGCCCGTGAAGTTTCGAAATCACGATAAGATCTGGACTATTGGGTCCATAGGACACGTGGCGAAAGATCATCATTTCACTGACTGGAAAGTCAAAGGAACAGGGTTCCCTAACCTCTCGAACTCGTGATATGCAAACTCGCGAAATGCTGAAATGCGAAAACACCTTTTGGTGTAGGCTGTGGTCATCGTCAGTGGTCATGTGAAAGGGAGGAGATAGAACCAAGTTAAGCTCCTTTTCAGTATCATAACATGAAGAGTCGAGACTCTTCACCACAGGAATGCCGAAATGCCGAA
>JASDQU010375203.1:141988-157025 GCA_032191745.1 Picea mariana
AGAGATGAGTTTTATTAGGGATTCTGAGAAAAATTCTTGGAAATTACAACAAGAGAAATAAGAACAGGTGCACCTTGATTCTCATGTTAAAATCAGAAATTTATTGTTGCTTGGATTTTCATGCCTCTCACACCAGGATGTACAATCTGCTTCGAGAAATCTATGTACTACAATAAATGGTGTACAACTACCTTAAAATTTGTGCACTGTACCAACAATAAATGCTATATGGTCCACCTCGATGATTTCTATGCACTTTTTCCTCGAAATCTATGTCAAGTCTTCTCACACACGTGGCTGATTTGCTGCATTAATTGTTGTCCTCTTTCCTTGAGATTTGTATCCTCTTTCTCCTTGGGAACCATGCCCTATTTTGCTACAATGTTTTCTCTGCTCTTTTTCTCTCCCACCTACGCTCTCTCTTCTCATTAAATGAATAATGAATGTGTCTATTTTTCCCTAGATCTCTTTTTTATCTCTTCATGAGGGAGTTAGAAAGTTATTTTAGATATGATGGATGAGATTAAATCCTAGCCCTCTCAAGATCTATGGTTGTGTTTTAATCTCTCATTAACACAACTTAAAAAATCACTTTATCCCTCAAAATTTAAAAAGTCACTTAAAATTTATAAAACAAAGCTTATGTCTAGGGACTACTTTATTCCCCCCACATGCTAAGACACCAAACACACGTACAAGACTATCCGAGCTACAAAACTGAACAACGTACCTTATCTTAAGGATGAGGAAGCAAGAATACATCGGTTACTCAGTGGATTTCCACAGTCATATCAGGAAAAAAATGAGTTTGATGAGCCTAAGACACTAGAGGGCACCATTAGAAAGGCCAAATGTTGTGATCAATCTAATCATAGGAAATATCCTCTTAAGGATTGGAAAAAGAAGGATAAGTCTAGATTTTGGAAGAAGGGATTTAAACCATCCCAATACAAGAATCCAAAAATAAATGCTTAGTCCAGTCATCTCACTAGAAGTGTGCACCAACAAAAATTTCCCTCTCAAAGTGGGAACATACCAACATAGGAAACAAAGGAGAAAATAGAAGAAAAAAAGAAAGGACCTCTACAATGTTGGCATTGTGGAGAGGCACATATGTTGAGAGAATTTCCTCATAGACTTCATGATAACAAGAGAGTCTACAATGTTCAGAAGGATACCACTGTTAATGATGTAGCTTGGAATGTGCCACTAATTTATGCATCTGTCAAGAATCAACACACAGACCACCAAGATTCAATGGTGGAGCTGGAAGGTATAATTTCCAAACGACCCATTTCAATTTTAATTGACCTTGGTTCTAACCTGAGCTATATTTCTCCCCAAGTTGTTGAAGCATGTACCTAACAGAGAAGGAAACATGTAAAATCATGGTTAGTTCAACTAGCCACAAGAACCAAGCGAAATGTGACAAATATGATTAAAGCCTACCCATTTGAAATAAATGGACTACCTACACGAGTGGCCTTAAATATCATAGCTTTGGGGTCATATGACACAATGATAGGAATGGACTAGTTGGTCCCCCACAAAGAAAAAATTGATTGTTTTAATAAGAATTTGGACTTTGAGGATGATGAAGGACACCAGAGGATGTTGCAAGGCCTCCAAACACCTGTGTCAACAAGGTAAATATCAACACTGCAACTCAAGATGTATAGCTGGAAAGGGTTTCCCTTGTATGCAATACAAGTGTTAAATTCAACACATAATAGCACACTAAAAATTGAATACCACTCGGTGTTGCATGAGTTCAGAGATTTGTTTCTAGAGGAGGTACTTGGATTGCCTCCTAATCGAGACATCAACTTTTCCATCGGGCTAATACTAGGAGCAGTATTGGCATCTAAAGTGCCCTACAAGATGAGCACACCAGAGTTAGTGGAATTAAAAATGCAATTACAAGAGATGTTGGATAAAAGGTATATTGTATTAAGTGTGTCCCCGTGGGGAGCATCGACGTTGTTTGTAAAGAATGAAGATGGTACTCTGAAGCAATGTTTAACTACATGTAGTTAAATACAATGACCATCAAGAATAAATACTCACTACCTAGATTTTTCTAAGAGTGAAGACTTGAGGTCTGGATATCATCAAGTCAGAATTAAGAGTGAATACATCCATAAGACTACCTTTAAAACAAGGTATGGACACTACGATTTTGTGGTGGTGCCATTTGGGATTACCAACGCACCAACCACATTTATGTGTTTGATGAACAATGTTCTCGACAAGTATTTGGGCAAGTTTGTTCTCATATTCATTGATGACATTTTGATATATTCCAAGACTAAGTAAGAACATGAGGAACACCTTAGGTTGGTGCTAGAGGTGTTGAGGGAACACCAACTGTATGCTAAATATAACAAGTGTGATTTCTTCTAAAGGCACATCCAATATTTGGGTCATGTAATTTTAGAAGATGGAGTGGCGGTTGACCCAAAAAAGATCAAGGCAATCATGGATTGACCATCAACTAGAAATGTATTTGATGTAACTGAAATCAATGCACCCTAATAATTTGCATTATATCATTGGAATCATTTCAACTACTTAATTGCTCTAAATGAAATTTCATTATATCATTAGTAAAAGTAATGTATCTTATTGTTTTGCATTAGGTTATCCTTGAAATTGATACAACTACTTTATTTCTCTAAATGAATTTTCACTATATCATCACTAAAATCAATGTACCTTATTGTTTTGCATTAGGTCATTATTGAAACCAATGCAACTAATTGCTTGTTTTAAATAATTTTTCATTGCATTATCATTAAAATAAATATATCATTTAGTTTTTCTTTATATCATTGTTGAAATCAATGCAATTATTAGTTATATTATTGTTGAAATCATTGCAACTAGGTGACATGATTTTTCATTGTATCATCAATTAAATCAATACACAATATCAATTTGCATTATATCATTGCTGAAATCAATGCAACAATTTGCTATATCATTGCTGAGATTAATGCAACTAATTGTTATATCATTGTTGAAATCATTGCAACTACAAGACTACTTTAAATCATAAGGTCAACCCTATAACTTTCTCATTGAATAACAAGCCCAAAGACAAACATAATATTTTTTTTTTTTAAATTAAAATTTTGTGTCTATTTATCTTATCAAATTTTGAAAAACTATTAAAACTTGTATTAATATATATTCTTTATTATTTTTAAGATATCATTTAAGTTATTATTAACTTACTAATAGGAAAAATTTATTAAAAAACATATTTTTATTAATGGGATAACCATAAAGAAAGGAGAAGTTTTTAATTATATTATTTATCATTTTTGGAATAACATTTAAGTTATTATTCATTTATTTAATGAATAACTTAATTGATTTATATTTTTTAATAATATTTAAGTTATAATTAATTATTTAATAAATAATATTTGAATTATTATTAATTTATTTAATGAAAAACTTCACAATTAATTAATTGTATTTGATTAATTTGATATTCTTTTTCCCATGTTATTTTATCACTCCAAAAAGTTAACATAAATACTTCAAAACAAATTAATTTATCACTTTGACATCCTTCTTGATACACATTTGATGTTTATGGGAAATGTTCTAACAAAAATTACAACCTTGAAATTTTATTACATATTTTGGTTGGTGAATGTTGTTTGAGCCTTACATTTTATCTTTATTCTTGTGAATACGTACGCTCTTGCACGCAATAATCCTTGACTATTGACTCTTCCAAAGACTTAGAGGCTACAGTGGATGGTAGATGCTTTTTTGTATTGTGTAGCTTTGTAGAGGATTCACAAATAATTGCCCAACAAATTTTTGCGATATTTCTTAGGTTTTGCTCTAGTCTATACATGAGAAAATGATTGCTCTCATACACATACTTTAGATGTGACATTTTCAACCTTAAATCGTCTGAATCATAAACTCCTACCAATTCAATTTTCGGTTTGTATATATCTGTGTCTTGCAACAATCAGATAATCATCCTAATCATTGCAGTGCATTGGAGTAGAAAATGAATTGGCGATGATATGGAATGTCTATTTGCTATGTGCTATTTCTTTCAATAGTGCTGGTACTCTCATCCTAATAATTGCTTAGAATTTCTTAGAGTTTATCCCATGTAAACCTTGGTGTCCCTTATGCCGGTGACTGATTGTATTTTTGCACATATTAAATCAAACATTTAGTATCAGAGCTCTTGTGTTATGGAGTTGAAAATGTGAAAACTAAATGATCACTATCAAGTGTGATGCTTAGATTCCAAAAAATAAGAATTTGTGAATGGGTGTAAATTTGTATATTTGGCATGTGTTGATATGCAGTAGTGAGAAACACATTTTGCAGAGAAACCTTAATGGACAATTAGGTGACACATCCATCACCAAGTAGCCTGATTAAATCTTCTCTGGCCTTGATGGACTCATGGCAGTGGACATATTAATGCCTATTCCCAACAGTTAAATTTGATTGGTATTTACCCATTCTTTTCTTTATTTAGTTGTCATATACTGGCAATTTAGAATTTGCAAGTCATTAACTTAATTCTTAAAACCGTTAATTAATGGGAGAGTTGAAAATTTACATATATATATATATTCAAGGACAATAGTAATGCAATCCATAACCATTTGATGGTAAGCCACTGAGGATGTCAAACTTCATTGGAGTTATCATGTTAGTGAGTAGGATGATAGGTTTCACATTATTTTCACTGCAATGTGCTCGAATCAGCATAGTGGCACTTCATCGAATCAACATAGTGGCACTTCCTTGAATACTCTCAAACATAATGGCACTTCCTTGAATACTCTCAAAAGGTTATTACTCCAATTCAAGTGACAAACAAATCATGATTATTGTATTATCATGATTACTGTATTGAAAATGAAAATAAAAAAAACACATATAATATATAGTATTTAAATGACAGACATAAATAAATATAAAACTTCATGCAAAGAATAACTTTAAAAAGAAATCAGCCATAAAAAAAATTACTTAATGAATAGGAGTGCCTGGAAAATTTATACCTTGCCTATTTCTAATGATATATTTGAATTTAAATCCAAATCCTATGAAATCCCACATTTAATAGCAGCTAGATAAAAGGCTAAGTGGAGCAGCATACTAGAGATAGAAAGAGAGCAACATACCACATATAGAAAGAGAAAAAAGTGTAGATCATTATGTTGATCGACCTAAGTGGACTTAGAGGTTGATACACTAGAGGAAGATGTTTAATGTATAGTGTGCAAATAGTCAAATTGTGAGGTTGATACACTAGAGGAGGATGTTTAATGCCAATGTGCAAATACTCAAATTGTAGAGAGATCTATCCTAAGTAAACAATAAGGAGACGATTAAACCCACATGAAATGGTTGAAAATAATCAAATTTGTTTATAAATGATGTTGAATAGCAGTAATTGAAGTGCTAAAGTTCGAAGAAAGTTCGAAGAGGATGAAGACATGGTATGTTATTCTGACATGCAATACCTCCAAGAGTTAAATGTAGCATTTCTTTTTGTTTAAGGTAGCATTTCTTTTTGTTTAGTGGTTCACTTGTATTTAATCCCACATTGAGGAAATAATCTTATTTATTTCAAAAAATAGTTTAAATAAATCATGTACCAAATGAAAATGATACGACGGAGGGGACTTGGGTGTTCACTTGTAATTAAAATATTTTAAAATAAATCATGTGTCAAATGAAAAAATAATAAGAGGGGAATTTATCTTTAAAATATTTTAAAATAAATTATTTGCCGATGAAACATAAGAAGAGGGGACTTATCGTCCTTAATGCATGTGTTAATACTATTTAGACAGTGGGAAAAGAAAGGAAAAACATAGTAAGAGGGGACTTATCTTTAATGCATGTGTTAATGCTATTTATAAATGCATTTGGACACTAAAAAAAGAAAGGAAAAACATATTTTTTTGGAGATGGTCAAAATGTATTAATTGAGAGTCTCACATGTTAAGAAAAGTTGTGAATGAGATATAGATTTTTTACAAGTGTTAAGTTAAAATCAAAGTTAAGTTAAATAACTGTTTTTTGAATTGAAGTCATTAATGTTCAAGTTAATCAAGTGTCAAATGAAAAAATAAGAAGAGGGGACTTATATTTAATGCATGTGTTAAGGCCATTTGCAAATATATTTGGAGATTGTAAAAATAAATAACTTTTTTTTGTTTTGTTTTGTTTTGGAGATGGCTAAAATGTATTCATTGACAGTCTCATAAATAAAAAAATAGTTGTTAATGAGATATATATTTTTTACAATTATTAAGTTAAAGCCAAAGTTAGGTTGAAGAATAGTTTTTTGAATTGAAGCCATTAATCTTGAAGTTAAGTAGAGTTATCTCATGATAATAGTGCATCAATTAAGTTTGCTAATCTACCACTATAATTGTCTTGTTAGACTTTGATCAATTCCAACAAAAAACACACTTTTATGTAGGCAATTTTAATTGCATGAAGAATATTATTATGCAGATGTAGGTGAAAGAAGATGAAAAAAGACATAAGACAATGACATAAGAAAGTGGAAGAAGATGAGAAGAAGAAGATAACAAGAAAAAAAGGCAGACTCTTGAGCACGAACGGAAGATGCAATGACAAAGCGACAATCAATCAATAGAATGGAGAAAAAAATCAAGCAAAGAAAAAGAAGAATGAAGAAGCAAAAGTAGAAGAATAATGAAGAAACAAAAGCAAGGTAGGAACAAGGAAAAACTGATATCATGTGTTGTAAATAGAGATGCATATGGAGGTGAAGTGAGAAGAAAAATCCTTGGAAAATGAAAATTTAAATAATTTAATGTTCTCTCTCGCTATTATTAAATGAAATTTATGAATGTAAGATGGTCCTATTACTACATTTACTTAAGAAATACAATAATTAGTTCCAATGATAATGTATTTGAAATGTTTTAAAAATTTATTATCCCCAATTCATGTCACGGTGAATAATTTAACTGAGCATATGATTGTAAGACTATCGAGTTGTTATATTCTTTGCAGTGAAAGTCTAGTCAAGGTGGATCGGTTGGGAGTGAAAGTCGAAGGTTGAAGTGATCGACCAGGAAAATTGAAGTTGAAAGTGATCGACAACAATTCAATAGGTCAATTGACAGGAGGTCATGTGGCAACTGACTGAAGACCGAATGGAGGTCAACTGGTAATATGATTGGTAGTTGACTGTAACAAAATCCCGAGATTCATGGGATTTGTAACCAATGATATGCATGGAATTGTAACCATTTTTGGGTGCCTTTATTTAGGGTTTTTCTTACTGTAAATCCTATAAATAAGGCATGTTGTAATCGTATTATGTTACTCAACATTGGATGTTCTTGCTAATGTAAAGCAGTAGGTCACTGATCATCTAGATGTAAGTCGAATTGGATGTAGGGTTGTTCTTGTGCAAACAAGAGGGTATGATGTCGATTGTGTCTTAGGTGTAGACCAAGGTTACACATGTAACATTTTATTTTGAATGAATATGGCAATAAGAGAGCAAGATGTTGAAGGAATGATGGTTTTTCTGTTTGGGTTTCTAGGGTAAAATCTTTGTGCACTGTGTGTTTTCTTTGTCATTTATTTTCTATCTTAAATCTATCTTCCCCTCTTCTATTAGGTTTATCATGGAAGTATCATTTCCTAACATGTGGTATTATAGATTAGTTTGAAAATCTTAAATCTGAGTTAACCCTAGGTTTAGTAAGAGTCATAAGTCATAAATATTTTTAAAGTTGTGCTTGAAAGAATGGCAAATAGTTTGAGAATAGAGATAGAAAAATTCAATGGCCAAAATTTTGAGGTTTGAAAGCTTAAAATTGAAGATCTCTTTGTAGATCAACAATAATGGGAAACAATTTGTCTAGGTACCATTCTGATAGGTATGTCAAGGGAAGAATGGGAGAAAATCGAAAGAAGGGAAAGTAGTACGATGTGTTGAATGTCTCATGTTAAGACTCAGGCAAGAAATTGTGGGACAAGTTGGCGAGCTTGTACCAATTGAAATCCATGGTAAATAAGTTGTTCCCTAGAAAGAAGATGCACCTTATGAGGATGAGTGATGGTGGTTCAATAACTAAGCATTTGAATGCGTTCAACACCATAATAATTTAGTTATCATCTATAGATATCAAAATCATTGAGGAGGAGAAATGTATTAAAGCCTATTATGTTCTTTGCCAAACTCTTGGGATAGCTTAGTCATGGCTATACAGAGTAATTCAACCACATTAATGCTAAAAGACGTGGTTGCATCTCTACTATCAGAATAAACGAGATAGAAGAACATGGAAGGATTGACCAAAGATGCTTTACTGGTGAGCGGTCATCTGGATGATAGAGATAAATGAAAATTCTCCAGTAGAAATTCTAATTCAAAGGGTAGACCTAAATCCCATGTTCAATTGACAAGAATATGTTGGAAATGTGGTAAAACTGGTCATTATAAAAGGGACTACAAGTTGAAGGAAATGGAAGTCAGTACAAGACTCGATGAGAAGAAATTGACTAAGAGAAAGAACAATCCAGATAAGGGAGGAGATGTGTATCTGGAATTGACCAATACATCATTGGAACAAGATGTTTGGTTGATCGACTTGCGAACATCCTATCATATGACACCTCATAGAGAATGGTTATGCAAATATGAGAGATATGAAGGAGGATACGTGTTCTTGGATGGGGAAGAGTCCCACTGATACTGTAGGATGGCAGTAGTAGAACCCTTCCAGGTGTGCTACATATTCCAGGTTTGGAAAGAAACCTTATATCTATCAGAAATATGAGTGATGTAGGAGTGCACACTCTATTTTAGATGGATACATGCAAAATGGTAAGAGGTTCTATGGTCTTAATCAAAGGAGTTCAGATTGGAACCCTCTACAAGTTGTTAGGGAATGTTGACTCGACTGGATGAAATAACATCGTTGTTCCTGAAGTAGGTTAACCTTCGACTCAACTCGAATCATATTGGGTTAAGTTGATTCAAACCAACTCGACTAGTCTTTGTCAAGTCGACCCGACCATGTTATGGCATGAGAGGATGGGACACATTGGAGAAAAAAGACTTCGAGCTATACAAAATAAAGGTATGGTTGAAGAATTTCCTGAATGTAATTTAGAGATCAATTTTTGTGAGTATTTCATATATGGAAAAAAAAATCATGTTAGGTTAATCTAGGCTACAGACGAGTCACATCCTTACTCTATGCAACTTAGTTGTATACTTGGACATTTGTTAACTTATTTTTTTTGGAGATACTTCAAACACACCTAGGAATTCCTTTTCCTAAGGTTTTCCCTATGTTTACTAGTCATTATTCAATCTCTTATAGTATAGAGAGAATATTCCTCTAGGAGAATATTCTCTTCAATTCACACTTTAGTTTGATCAATTAAGTGGAGTCTAGATGCCACATTGGGATCATCACTAGATAATGCACATTTTCCTTGGGATTATCACTAGACTAGCGCATTACTCATGATTCCATGATCTCCTCCTCACTTCACTCTGTTTCATTCAGTTAACTGAATATTGAGAGACTAGTTAACTCAAACTAGGTGGTAGTTAACTTCCATAACTACCTGATAGACTAGTAGGTGCAAGTTTACTCTCGTAACTGGTAGTTTGTGTCCAGATCACTCTAGACCACCAATATGGTGCATTTTATTCTCCTCCAGTGTGCATTATTTGAGTTATACAAAGTATATCATGTGTAAATTATCATTCATTCATTTGGTTAATGATAATTCTTCCATTCTTTCTCTCATGTTTCTCTTTTCTCATATTTTATCTGCAAAATGTGTATTTCATTTTCTATCTAGATATTTTCTGTGCAGGTCCAACACATTTACATGGTATTAGAGCCGGCAAATTGCTAGGGAAAAGACACACCATATTGTTTTTGTAGGTAATGAAGATTGAAGACAATGGGAAAAATGGAATTTCCAAAAGAATTCATTCTTACACCATACAATTTCTTTGCATGGAAGGAAAATATGATAGTGCATATTCAAAGCAAAGGATTATACATGTTAACCATGAACACAAAGATTGAACCCACATTAGCCATAGAAAAATTCAAGTATCTGAATTAGATGGATGAAGTGTTTGGAACTATTTGTAGTCTCATTTCTCCTGAGCTCCTCTTTCACATATCCTCCTGTAAAACCCCCAATGAAGCATGGACCAACATGGAAGGTATTTTTGGCAAACATGATGAGATGAGGGGACACATGCTCGAGGTGGAATTTCTCACTTTGGATCCAAAAACCTTCGATAATCTCCAAGATTTCTTTACCAAATATAAGGATTTGCTGTCGCAACTCAAGGCTTGTGGGGTTGATGAATCTAAGGAGGAGAAACAAATGATTCTTACCATTCTCTCCAAAATTGTTCTAGAATATTCAATGTTTATATCCACATTTCATTCAGTTAGGCTCATCTTTGGAGCCACCTGGACGATGCCCTCTCTTGAAGCCTTTATCGAGTCGCTGACACAAGAGCAGAACAAGCTCATCAATATGGGAAAAATCAAAGGCCCAAAGGTGCATGAACTTACTGTGCAAAATGGTAGCAGTCATGAAAATAAAAAATCTAAAGATAAAGACAAAATGAAATCACATGCAAATCCAAAGAAGGAAGGGTACTGAAAACCATTCAACGCTGCCTTCAGATCCAAAGGTGGAAAAGGAAGAAAAGGGGAGAAATGAACTTACTTCCATAAAGGATTCCATCCGGAATCCGCATGTATGCATAAACATCTACATCAAATGGCCCAAATACTTCAACAAAACAACCTTGGAGATTTCATCCTTGAGGGTTCCAAGAAGAAGAAGCAAGAAGATCAAAATCCCAAGAAAGGTAATTCTAGACATGCTTTGATTGCCATCAACTCCTCTCCCAATGATTGGATTGTATATTGAGTAACATCACACCACATGGAAGCCACAAAAGAAGTCTACTCTTCATTGGATGCATGCAAATGTCCTCCTATTCTGATGGGGGAAAAATCTGAGGTTGAGGTCACTGGCAAATGAATAATTGAACTCACAAACAGAAGCTTCGAGAATGTGCTACACATTCCCAAACTTTCTATCAATATTCTCTCTGTGTATCAGATGAAAAAATCCAGCACCGGAAAGAGAGTAATATTCACACCTAATGCAATGTATATCTATGACATGCAAACCAATTCTAGGGTTTCTACTGGTGAGGTAAATCATCAATCCAGACTCTACACATTTTCTAAATTTATTGAACTAGATTTTGCATTGCTGCTTACCCATGCTGATGAAAGCAGTAGGATATGACACGAAAGGTTCAAGAATTTAAATTTCAAACATATGCAACAACTTAGCAAGTAGGGAATGGTTGATGGTCTACCTGACATCTACTTCTCCAAAGGAATTTGTGAGGGATGTGTTCTTGGAAAACACCCTCAATAGAAATTCGACAAAGGAAAGACTCATAAGGCTTCCTTTCCCTTGGATATGATCCATAGTGACCTCATGGTCCATTTTCTGCATCCATCAATTAGTAAATCAATGCACGTGCACATTTTTGTTGATGATTTCTCACGCTTCACATGGATTTTCTTTCTCAGGAAAAAATCAGAGGTCTTTCAACACCTCAAAGATTTCAAAGCCCTTGTTGAGACACAGTCAGGAAAGAATATCAAAGTCCTCCAAACAGATAATGGGGGAGAGTATGTCAACCATGAGATACATAATCTTTGTCATGAGATCAGGATTCAGTTTTAGCACACGGTTCCCTATACTCCACAACAAAACAGAGTTGTTGAGCAGAAAAATAGATCTCTAAAAGAGATGGCATATTGCATGTTACATGCAAAGTCACTTCCACAGATATTATGGGTTGAACAACTTAATTGTGCAACCTAAATCCAAAACAGATCTCTCCATAGATATGTCGAGGATAAGACCCCCTACGAGGCTTGGAGTGGCCTCAAAACAGAAGTGACCCAGCTCTTTATATTTGGTTCTCGTGTATGGGCCATGATTCCCTCTGAGAAGAGGAAGACACTTGATCCACATAGAACGAAGTGTATCTTTGTTGGATACCCTGATGGTGTGAAGGGATATAGACTCATTTATATTTCCTTAGACTGGCTCATCATTGATTGTAGTGTCATATTCGAGGAAAGTGTCTCACATGTATCTCAACAACTGCATGCAAACACTTTTGTTCTTCCACCCGTCAGAGATGATGAGCATGCACATGTCGACTCTTCTTCAGATGAGAGTTCTAATTCAGAGGGTTTAGATGATTTAGATACCAATTCAATACAATCAAATGCGGATTCAATGCACACAGATGTAGTTGCAGAGCCAGAGCCAGAGCCGAGGCCTAAGTGGACCAAGACTACTCTTCATGATGTAGGAGATCTTGTTGAGGATTCAAGTGATACTATGAGGACTCGATCTGATTTCAAGGAGCCTCCTCTTGCACTCAGTGCCACTAAATTGATGCCACCCATGCATATTTTCTTGGTTTAGTCTTCATATCCACAGTCCTATGGCGACGCTGCTAGAAATATCTTTTGGGAATCCACCATGCAGGAGGAGTACAACTCCCTTCTTGAGAACCAGACTTGGGATCTAGTTCCCCTTCCTTCAGGAAGGAAACTTGTCAGGTGCAGATGGGTCTACAAGACCAAGAGAGTAGAAGATAGACATGTTAGAAGATACAAAGCTAGGCTAGTTTCTAAAGGATTTCAACAGGTGCACGATATTGACTATGATGAGACCTTCGCTCTAGTAGCGAAGATGGATTCCATAAGTTTGGAACTTTCCATTGCCACATCCAAGGGATGGGAAGTCCATCATATGGACATGAAGAATGCATTTCTTCATGACGATCTCTCTAAGGATATCTATATGGAGCAGCCCCACGAATTTGTGTAGGATTCATCTTTGGCTTTTCGACTAAAGGAGTCTATTTATGGACTCAAGTAGGCCTAGAGGGCATGGTATTCCAAGATGGACTCTGATGCAGGAGCATTGCTCCACCTCAACATGCGCCAACTGAATAGCACGAGTGGTGTGCATTCAAGGAAGGGAGAGGCTCTGCCCTCTCATTTTTCCTTCAAAATCTAAATCAGGATTAAGGAAATTAATGCTGTCAGGCTAGTAGAGCCAAGTTGTGCCTTCGCATAATGATGCAGACCCCCTCCCTTCTCTCCTAAAGGGTCTACGACCTCCCGATCAAGGATATAAATCTCTTGATCTGGTTTATCTCTTTCAGGCCTTCAATGGCCCTGGAACGCTTTAGACGGGTCCCTTCTTCTCTTTAAGCGCAGGTCCCATGGAACCTGCGGGTCCCTTCCTTGGCGCTTTTACAAACTCTGAGTTTCTAGGCATTATCTCCCTTCCACTAGTCCCCCTCCTTCATGCAACCTCGGGCTATGGTCTGGGGCTAAACCTTCTAGCACTCCACAACTTCAGGTTTTAGCCACCTTGCGGGTAGCTGGTCTCTCTCTACGCGAATTCCAAACTGACGAAATTACTCGGAACCAGATCTATGGTTAACAGTCCCTCTGAGAACTAATGGTAGCGATCTATTTGCACTTCACGACTTCGAACTTCGGGATTTTTGACTCCTCTATACTCTAGATCCTCCGATATTTGAATACCTGTAGGAACTCACAACTAACGACCGCGTAACTTTCCTAGATCTGACAGCCTGGGACGATTCCACTTCCTTCAAACGGATCTACAGTCCTGATGGACTTCAGGTTCTGTAACTTCGAAAGGTTTGCTTCCCTTTCAAACGAAAACTTCCAAATATGCGAAGTCGAAAGACTTCGAGATGTAATATCCTTGCACTTTCTCGAGATCTAATGACAGTTCATGATCCCCATTCCTTTCGAAGGGATCTCAATTGTCACTTCATGACTTTCAATATATTTCTCCCTTCCTATTGATTCTTGGTCACTATCTCTCATGAGCTTGACTCCGACGCACTCCTTGTGAAATCATAATTTTTGACGAATTTCAGACTTAGTGATTTATTCAAAAGGAATCTCTCTATGCACTCCTTGCGCTTCACAGTCCCATTCTTGACACTTAGCCGATTCTCAAATCTGTGCACTCCTTGCAGCAGAATTATACGCAAGAATTTAGTTCGTGCGGGCGACTATGCACACCTTACAACAGTTCCTTTGCACTCCTTGCAAAGAAATGGAATTACTACGCTATCCCTTATGAGCTTATGAGTCGAAAGAGACTCTGTCACTCCTTGTAGCAGGTTCTCACACAAGACTTCATTTCTTGCGGCGACTGTGCACACCTTGCAACAGTCTCTTTTTCACTCCTTGCAAATAGAAGTTTCACGTTATCTCTTCTGAGCTTCTGAGTCAAAACCAACTCTGTTAATGCACTCCTTGCAGATTGTGTGCACACCTTGCATGAACTTGTTGACGGGCGAAATTGACCGTCCGTCAACTGGAAGAGTGGAACCGGTCCGGGGTTGTCTAATAACCCAAGCCGTTTGGAATGAACCACTCTGACGGGTTTAGCGGCTCCGTTAGCCGATCTAAGGTCCTAAGAAACAAAAAAAACACTACTCTAAACTAACTAATCTAACTAAAACTAACTAATAAAACAAACTAAACTAATCTAACTATTCTATATATACAATCTACTAACTACTACTATACTAACTCTAACTAATTAACTATCTAATTACTAACATAAATAAATCTTATTCACAAAATGTATAATATCTACAATTTGCAGATTTGAATAAAACCTGAAAAACTAATTTGCATTCTTCCCTAAGACAAAGAAAAATATTTTTTTGTTGATTTTATAATTTTATGAACAAGAGATAAAACAAAAACTAACTAAACTAGACAAATAATATACTAATTCTAACTACAAATCTAACTAACATATATCTAACTAAACTACTAATATTATATTAACAAATTAATCAAACAAATAAATAACAAACTGACCTGGAGAAACG
>JASDQU010375204.1:61017-72171 GCA_032191745.1 Picea mariana
TTTTGAAGATCCTTTCTCAATGTGACAAGCTCTACTTCCAAATTTCCAATGATCTTGTATTTTTATTCTAGTTGTTCTTTGAGTGCTTCTTCAATTCTTTTATCTTCTTCTATTTGAACCTTCAAAATTGTGATCATTATTTCTAGTTCTTGAGTGTCTTCTTTCTTGTCTAGTTCTTCTTGTAGTTTCTCGTTTTTCTTATTTTATCTTCCGATAACTTCTATTGCACACATTAATTCCTCTCGGTAGTCAACTTCTACCTCTTCAATTTCTTCTTCAACTTCTTCATATTCTTCTTCGGCTTCTTCATATTCTTCTTCGAAGTCTGCTTTATCAGAGTCTTCTATTACCATGAATAAAACTCTTTCTGTCTCACTGTCACTGACTTCATCTTCATCTGATGATGATCTGTCTTCTTTGGTGCATACGTTTTTTTTTTAAACTTTCTTTGTGGTTCTTTTGCCTTTATAGGTTTGTTTTCCTTTTGAGTAACCTTCATCATTTCTCTTTTTCTTATAAGGACATTTGTTAGCAAATTGACCAATATTATCACAATTAAAACAAACTAAAGGAAGCTTACCTCTATACCTATCGTCGGTTCCCTTCTTCAGTATTTTGACAAAGTTGGCCTCTTCTTCATCATCTTCCGAGACGTCACTGCTGCTGCTATGTTCTTCTTTTTGCCTTCCCTTTTGCTTTGACTTTTTGGATGCTTTGAAGGCTGCTTCTTTTATATCTGGATTTTTCTGTTCAGTTCTCATTTCATATGCTATGAAGATTCTATGTAATTCATCCATGCTTATTGAGTTTAAATCTGATCTTTCTTCTAGCACTGATATCTTAGGGTCAAATCTCATAGGAAGAGATCTTAGTAATTTTTGAACAATTATAGATTATTTGATTTCTTCTCCCAATCCTATGATTGCATTTACTGTTTCATCAACTCTTAAAATGTAAGCTACAATATTCTCATCTTCCTTCATCTTAATTTGTTCAAACTGACCTCTATAAGTTTGAAGCTTTGTTGCTTTGACTTTTGAATCTCCTTCATAAATATTTTGAAGTTTGTCCCAAATATCTTTAGCGGATTTACAATTTGCAACTTTGGTGAATACCGTTTCACTAAGACCATTCAGAAGTGAATTTTTGGCTTTGGAATTATTCTGACCGAGTTTCACTGCTTTGTCATTTGTTGGCGGAACTACTGGTGTTGTGTATCCATCTCCAATTGGTTGCCAAATTTCAAATCCCTGTGCCTGTATATATGTTTTCATCCTTATGCTCCAAAATGCATACTATTGTCATTGAACTATGGTATTCCATTTTTATACAAGTTGTTTCTCTCCATGATCTACCTTTCAGTGGTTAAATTGATTTCTGAAGGAACCTTCTCTGATACCAATTGTTAGATTACTGAGAGGAGGGGNAAGAAATGAAAAAATGAACAATCATACACATACACAGTACACCAGTGTTTTATGTGGAAACCCAAAGTAGGAGAAAACCACATAATGTTTTTTCTTATACGTCTTGAAGAATTACATTCATTGGAAGCACCGACTTCCTTTGTTTTCCAGATGCAACTGGAAGGAGGTTCCAACCCCCTTGTTTCTTAGGCTACAACCTAAGGGAATCTCCAACTCCCCTATACTCTGGATACAACCAGAAGGAGGCTACAACCCCCTATGTTCTTCAGATACAACTGGAAGGTGGCTATAACCACCTATCCTTGCCCTGTCCAACTGCCATGAAGTAGAAGTAGAATGATAGAACCATTGTCACACTATCACTTTGAGATATACCGCTGTAAACATATACCAATAAACTTGAAACATGCATCAACCATGCATCAACCTGTACCTCAACCTGTAATCAACCCGTACCATAAACAAGTACATCAACCATGCACCAACCTGTACCAAAACAACCTGTAATCAACATGTACCATAAACAAGTGCATCCAACCATGTACCAAGTATATACCAATCATGTTTCAACTACTCATCAACTATGAATCATCAAAATGTACCAACATCATCAACTATACACCTCATGTATGTGCCAACTCATCAACTACTTGTCTCAACCATGTACCCAACATGTACCTTAACCAAAATCCCTCATCAATTTCATCATAAAAATATGATTTGTAACTATGTAATAGACTTGGTGTATATAATCACATACCTGCAAACCTTCCTTAACTTTCACAACAAGAGACTAGCATTTTCATCAACCTTTTCTTTGGTCTCACATAACTAGTTTTGGATTAGTCAACAACCCTAACTTGAAATAATCATAACTATGTACATGTAATGAATAAAGATCTGAAGTCAGTACACAATTTTCTTCAGTTTGTTTTTTGAAAATCCTCTAGGTGGTACTACTTGGAACCTCTCAGAAAAGGAGTTATAGAAAAAATGACATACCTTGCTGAATTCTGGATTATTCTAGAGAGTGACCTTTTAGAGAATTACCCGCATGAAGTATTTGTTAAATGGATCTGAAAATGTTACATAGAATACAATAGATTGTACTCTAACCAACACATTTTTTCTTACTGAATTTGGATCTGTTATGAATAAGTTATGACGTTTTTACCCAAAACACTTGTTTTAGACTAGTTTCAGGACTAGCCACAAACCCTATTTTCCACGGAGTGTAACTCCAAAAATACAACGACCCACAAGATGAAGTTTTTACCATAGATACTTGGATATATTTTCTCAATGGCCTATCAATTTCATGATCTGAATCATTCTAGACAAAAAGTTATTGCGAAAATGGTGAGATGACCTGTAAATAACATACCTTAGAAAGCATCATCAAAAGAATTTATTCTCCCTTGAATTCCGACCTTCTTTTCTTCACCTTCCCTCTGAAATTTAGCTTAGATATCCTTTGGTTACCTCAGGCACCTATAGATATTCAATATGCCCAAGTTTTATATGATATGAGAGAGCCTTGCCTCTTATTTATACTCTCCAAGTAGCTTCCTTACAAGCATCTTCTAGGTCACTTAACCCACTTCTAGGTCACTTAACCCATTTCTAGGTCACTCAAATTATTTCTAGGTCACTTAACCCATTTCTAGGTCTCTTAACCTATTTTCCTCATTTTTAGGGTTAACCACTTTCCATAATTAGAAAGTTCTCCATTTCTTTATCATTTAAATATTCCTCATTGACTTTGTCACCTCACTTTATAATATTTTTTTATTTTGTCACTTCACTTTATTATTTAAATAATCCTGCTTGACTTTGTCACTTTTCTTTACCATTTAAATAATAATTTCTTCTTTGCAAGATCTTTGACTTCTTTGACCTTTTGGGGCTTCAAGCCTACATATGAGGGTCCTCCAACTTCATAAGGCCATAAATCTCAAACCGTGAGGAGTTATGTGACGTTCCACATACCACCAGAAATGCCATGACATGTACTATCCATATAGAATAGTATTACCTGCAAATATATCAAAACTCGTGCCATTATACATGAAACAACCTTGGGTCCATTACCCAAACCTTTGTGCTATCAGAATTCACTACCAGACTTTATTCAAGGGTTGACATCAATGACAACCAACCTTAATCAACAATCAACAAGTGGAAGAAGACATAAATGAGTGTTTTGGAGCACCTCGCAGAAGATAAGGAAGGAAAGGTTGGTGAAGCCCTTAAAATATGGGTCATGTGGACCCAGGGTTTTGGTACCTAGGATTTTCTAAGAGTCATAAAATGTATAAAAAGAGGTCTAGGAGAGTTGAGAAGGGTTTGTATTTTGTTGGTCATTGGTTGTTTTCATTGATTGAAGTGTCATGTTGTAAGAGCATTCTTGTATTCTTGATCTTCAGCTGGGTGCAAAGATCAACCCTGCAGCTGGGTGCACATGGAAGGGGGAGAAAGAGGAAGAGGGAGAAGGATATGTAACTAAGTGCGCAGATAGAACTGTATGTTTTCATATAATATATTAAGAAACACAGTTATGTGGATGTATCCCTAGGGAGAGGGTGAACCACGTAAATCTTGTTGTTCTTTGTGGTTGATGCTACATTATTTGCTATCTGATTATAATGTTATTGTATTGTTGTTTCCATATTAAAGATAGAAGGTATAAACTAACTTCGCGAAGCTAAGTATAAGACTGTTAAAGACTCTCTGGGTTACATTGCGTTGTTGTTCTTGTTATAACCCTATATTTCATAGGAATCGGACAATGATTGATATTTCACTTTCATTAAGTTTATGGTGTAAATCACATGACATTCTGCCTATGATTTATGAAAGGAAAAGGAAATGGCTAGGGTTTGCACAATCAAAATGACCCTTGAATGAGTTAAATTGGTGTGTTTTTGACCCCTTGGTGAAAAAATGAAGGAAAGGGGAGCTAAAAACCCACAATATATTTTATATCCTAAGTCTATGGGTGATTTGACATTTTGGCGCGTTATGGTTAAAATGTGCGCTAATCTCGGTGGTTGATATAGGTGCTCCTAAATCAACGACTATCAGTGGATACTCGGACCCCCCTGATCTTTCTGCTTTTAACGATGTGGGGGGGGATCCGACCTAGTGGTATTTATGACGCGGGGCCCTCATAACGTGCCACTCCCATATTTACTCAGACCCCCACATCTCATTACTACTTACCACCTATCCCCCCCCTCTGAGTTAACCGCTAACCACTCACCCAATACCACCACTCGTTCTCACTCACACCTGTCTTCCACTCACGCTTCCATGCACCTATTCCCTTTTGCTCTTACTTCTCACCCTCTCGCCTCCTGACACCTGTTCCACTAATGCTCCATGTCAGCTCCACTAATAATTTCATTCACCCCCACATCATACTCCCTTGGCACATCACCTTCGCGCCTATTTCTCCCTTACACGTCACCTCTCGTTACACTTCACCTCCCGAATAGTTGCGCTCACTCATTCCCAATCTCGACTATCTACACTATTCCACATGACCATTGATCTCCCACTACATCATGCGAAGCTTGTGCCAATAAAATCACCAAGTCATCACTACCTTCATTCATGTCCGCCTGTATTTTTTGCACCAGCGACACTCGACAGCTGAGGATAGACCCACCATTAACCATTCTCAGATTAAATCGCATGTTTTCATAGGTGGCCAAAGTCAACATCAAGAGGCCAATAATGCAACATGCATTGAAAATGAATCATCAACTACCTCCATTTAATCAGACTCTAAAGAATCGAGCAGATCCACATAATTTCGGTTTATCTCTAATCCTTGATCTAATTAGTTTAGATTTAGCTGGATTTAAGACTGCTCATTTATGACCGGATCCAATGTTAATAAATGTATAAATAATTCTGGTTTCAAAGTATTGAGGGTTGGAACCTACCGAATAAAAGTGTTCACTATTGTAATAAGCTCACAGAGCCTTTATCAAAACAGTAATATAGTTACAGGATTCTTGTGGCATTCATGTTGGTGAATTTTTCTCACTGTAATTATGTTTGCCCTGTTTTCATATGTGTTTCTTTTCTCTATTGCCTTAAAGAGAATTAAGTTCAGGATTTGTTTTAAAATACCCTGTCCCTAGTTTAAAGCAATATCAATGTTTTTTACCTGAAGGTTAATTCCAGGATTCTTAACTACCCTGTTATAACCTAATTCATTCCTCATTTCTTTCTACTCATTCACTAAATCTTAAAGGATCCAACAGAGTGCCTACCTTTCCCTAAAAGTTTTCTTGTAAACCTTGCTTTGATTGAGTTAGATCTCTTTGACTCCATTTCCCAATAGTCTATCTTTCCTGTTCTAACCAAAACCAATTCAAAACAAACCTTCTATTCTCATAACTAGCCTAATATCCAATCCAAACAAAGTTAAAACATACGGAAATATCCCTCTCTGAGACTTGGAGGGATAGATCCTTGACTCAAAGTGGTTTTGTAGTTACCTCTGCCCATTTCTTCTTTAGCCTAAGAAATTACAAAGTGCTAATAGTTCTGAGATCCCTTTGAATTTCCTCTGGTTGTAGACACCTGTGTCCTGCAACCCCCTATTACTACTTCGGGTGCAACTTCATCTGCTTCACAGGTGTTGTCGAAAGGGCGAGTAGTTAGGGTTTGTTGTTGCACTATTAGAGTTGAACCCTGGGTCTGCCCCTGTGCCAAGAATCCTCAACCTATCCCTAGTGACCCAATGGATCAACAGATTCTTTTTGTGATTCCCCCTCCTTCTTCCCGTGAGTACCCTTAAGAAGGGGAATTTAAAGGAAGTTCTGAAGATGAATCAGTTCAAGATTCCTGAAACATGCCCACTGCAAAGAAACCTGGGAGGCCAAGTAACAATAAGAGAAGAGAAACAACAACCAAAAAAGACATCGATATGGGAAAACAGAACACCCTAGATGGGCACACCAAAAAAGAATCACGCATTTTAAGGAATCATAGTGGCTCGACTCCTCCTAAGGGGGGAGCATCCAAATCCTCTTCTAAATGATGAAGTTAATTTCCTGGAATTGTAGACGACTAGGTATTAATCATAAGAAATCATTTCTAAGAAGTTTGATTCGATCATAATCTCCCCTAGTTCTTCTACTCCAGGAAACACAATTGTAGGATTTGGTAGCCCTGCAAGATGCTCATGTTTTGGGGGTAACATGTACATGTGTTGTGGTCAGATATAGATGTGCATCTGAAGGGATCTGTACTCTCTGGAACCCACATTTATTTAGTCTCCTAGACTGGTCATTCTCTTCAAATTGGATTCAGGTGACACTTACTCATCTTCCAAAAGGTAAGTATTTTTCTATTTACAATATTTATATGCCCTCTCTCTATCATGATAAAATCTAATGATGGAATTCTCTTTTTTCTTTATGGAATCAAGAAAACTTGGTTCCTTACATATTTTTTGGAGACTTCAATACCACCCTCCATGCTTCAGATAAATGAGGGGGTACTATAGTGAGGGATTCTACTTGGGAAATTCTGGAAGAACTAATCTGAGATTTGGATCTAGTGGACATTAAACCCACCTTAGGAAAATTCACTTGGTCTAATAAAAGGCATGGACCAGGGCACATTGCTGCGAGACTGGACCGATTTCTCATGAGTGGTTTCTTATTAGAGGATCAATTTCTCCCCTCCTCCCGTATCCTTCCTTGGTCTGGTTCTGATCATCACCCCATCTCCTTTTCCCTTCCCCCCTATCTCTTTCGATCATATTCCCTTTCGTTTTAACCCCATTTGGGCCTCTGATCCCTCCTTAATGGACCTATTCTCCTCTTCCTAGAACTTCTGTATTAAGTGGTATTCAGTCTTCATCCGATAACATAAAATGAAGACAATAAAAATGGCTCTTCGAGAATGGGTTTGTCTCAAGGATTCATCTGAGAAACAAGCAATTCAGGAGATATGGAAAAACCTAGAAGGAATCAGACTCAAGTTGGAGACGTCCCCCATATCCCCTTCGCTTCTTATTGATGAGCAACAAACCTTTAATGAATATCAAAAAATGATGCGGATTGAAGAGGAAACTTGGAGACTTAAGTCAAGAAGCATATGGCTTCAAGCAGGAGATCGTAACACAAATTTTTTCCACAGGCAATTCAAAGCTCGACTGTGGAAAAACAAAATTGATGAAATCAAAGGAGTCGATGGTATTACTTGCAAAGGTATTTTAAATCAACATCCAAGAATCACTTTTAGACGCTCTATACAGAATATGGAGAAGGATATATTGAATCCCAGGAGAGTCTCCTCCATAACATTCCTACACTCATTACACAAGAAAAAAATGAGTCTTTAATTTAGTCGATCACAGAGGTAGAACTATTGGGGGAACTTCAATAGATGAATCCAGATAAGGCTCCGTGTCCAGATAGGTTCACTATGCATTTTTATCTTCTTTGCTATAACATAGTCAAAAGGGCTCTGGTTCGAATGGTTCAATATGTACAGAAATAAGCCAGAATGGGAAACAGTATTAACTCCTCATTTCTGGCACTCATCCCCAAGGATTCCAATCCCTCATCATTTTCCATATTTAGACCTATCTCTCTTTGTAATGTCTTCTATAAATTCATTTCAAAAATCATCACCATCAGACTTAAGCCTCACCTGCACAAATTAATCTCCCCCAATGAAGGAGGATTTATAGAAAAATGACAGATGATAGATAATATTCTTATAGTCCAAGAAGCCATTCATTCCAGCAAGAAACAAGGTGATAAGGGGATGGACATCAAGTTGTATATGGCCAATTTCTTTGACATGGTTAGGGACAACTTTCTCTTCGCAGTTCTGACTAGATTTGGGTTTGGTGCTGACTTTCTAGAATGAATTTCCTCTTGTATATGTGGGCCTTGGATCTCCCCTATGATTAATGTCCGTCCATTAGGATTCTTCATGCTCTCCAATGGATTGAAGCAAGGATGTCCATTATCCCCAATTCTTTATATCTTGATGGTTGAAGCCTTGAGAAGGCTTTTGAGTAAGGCCAGTCAAGAGAAGCACATTCCTGGAATCAAAATCACTAAGAGAGAAAAAATAATTAATCACTCCCAGTTTGTAGATGACACCATTCTATTAGTAGGGGCCTCCATCATCATAGCCAATCACTTTAAGGATACTTTGGATACCTTTATGAAAGAATCAGGGAGGGAAGATAAACAATCATAAATCATAAAAGTTGTATTTATGTGTGGAACACCAATTTGAGGGCGACCTCTAGCATAGAAGACATCTTCTAATTCTCCCCAGAATAAAATTGGACCTCTTTTAAATATCTTGGCATCCCCATTTTCCTCTGACATCTTCCTAACTCATCTTGAACCCCTGTTGTTGAAAAAATTAAATCTAAATTCACCCTTTGGGGTTCTCTCTAGCTCAATCCTATGGGCAAGGTGGTTTTCATTAAATATTTCCTCTCAGATCTTCCAATCTTCCATTTCTCCTCCATGCTTTCCCCTACCTTCATAAAGTCTACCATTTCTCAAGAGTTACAAAATTTTCTATGGAAGGGGGGGAAATCCAGCACCAAGTTTCTACACCTAGTCAATTGGATTGTGGTTCATGCCCCAAAATCAAATGGGGCATTGGGTATACTAGATCCTTTCCTTTCTAATTTGGCCCTTGGATCCAAAACTCTATGGATATTGGTAACCGACAATCAATAATGGTGGAAGAGGGTGATTTCAAATAAATGTTTAACTGGGGATATGCTTAGATGCCTCGATTCTCCTCCTTCAAGGATTTTAGGCTCCCCCATTTGGAAACTTCTCAGAGCTTCACTACCTCTTTTTCAAAGCAAGGAAACTTGGATTCTAGGGAATGGTAAGCAAATTTGTGCTTGGTTAGATAGTATAATGGGGCACCCTCCACTTCTTTAGACCAATTCCCTACAACCTCTCTATCAATGGTGTACTTCCAATCACATAATATTTCCATTTGATATCTCTTAATGGCATCGATTAGGGATTTGTTGGCATATTCCAGATCTTCTTGATCAACTCACATGAGATTTCCAGACCCTTTTTTCTTTTCTTAAAGGTTGTTCACCTTCTCATCTTGAAACCAGAGACACTAGAAATTGGGGAGATGGCACCTACTCTGCTAAAGCTGGATATGTGACCCTCTTGGCTCAGCCCACCCTCCCATTGAGATCGAATATGCGGAATAATGACAACCTCCAAATATAAACATTTTTTGTTGGACCCTCGGCCATGGGAAAATATTGACTGGAGATCAGTTGCAAAAAATAGGTTATACAGGACCCCACTGGTGTATTTTTTGCAAGCACGAGGCAAAAAATAATAGTCATATTTTCCTTGACTGTCTGTTTGCTAGAGTTGTTTGTTCGTTTGTCTTGGGGAACCTCTTACCCAAAACTAATCTTCTAATATCAATTACCAATATCTTCAACAGATGGAAGTCCTCCTATCATGGGTCACTGGCTCTCAAGTAATCCTTTAAATCTGCTTTTCTTGCTTTGCCAAAATTTACCACATAGAAAATATGGCTAGCTAGGAATTGTGCCATTTTTTCAAATGTATTTACTCCCCTTGAGGTTGTTGCAGCCAAATTCTTGGGTCTCTTAGCTGAATTTATAACCTTTTGATAGAGATAAAGGTCAGGACAACAAAATCTCCTTCCAACAGAAGAAGTTTGGTGGCAAAGACTCTTCTCCTCTCTGCAAAGGATAAATTCTAGCCAAATTCATCATTCCTCCTTTAATTTTTCTAGATCTTCCTGACAACTTCATAGCTCTCCTAAGGACTTTGCATATTGGAAATGAAAATAGTCAGAATATGTTCTTTGTTTTGATGGTGCCTTAAAAGGCAACCCAGGGGAGGTAGGTGCAGGTGGGGTTCTTCTTTCCCAGGAGGTCATACCATGATTTTTTTTTCTTGGAGCCTAGGCTACACAACAAATAACCAAGCAAAAGTGTATGTCATGTATCAAGGCATGTTGTTAGCAAGAAGAGTTGTGATTCCCTCCCTCACTATTCTTGGAGATTCGAAGGTCATTCTTAATTTTATTCATAAAGGGACCCTCTCGTCAAATATGAAACTCATTAACATTCTAACCAAAATCCAACAAGAACGCAAACAATTCCATTCAACCTCTTTATTTCACAACCCCATGCTTAATAATTCTCTAGTCGATCAACAAACAAATTTTTCTCTAAGAGACCCGGAAGGCACTCTTTGAATTGATGGGAAGTCCTACCTTAGCTTTATCCCATGATTTTATCCATCCCTCCTAATGTTTTGTTTTTGTATCTGCATTTTAGGTATATTTTATAGACATTAGACTAGGAATGTATTTGGAGATATGTTGATGTATATCCTTGACATTTATATTGCTCTGAAGGCTTTAGTAGAAATCAGATTGCTAGTTTTTGAAGGTCTAAAATATCATATATATAGATGTATTTCCTCCTTTACTACAACTTGTCTGCAGTCTTTTTAATTAAAATATTTCCCAATTTCATTTAAAAAAAAAGAAACAAAATATGCTTGGGGGGATATGATCTCCTAAAAAAATGAAATTGAGGTTTTATCTCTCTTCAAAGGTCTATTACTTCCAAAGGATTAAGGGATTTGCATGACATTAATGGTGGGAGACTCTATGATCATCCTAAGAACAATTCATTGCAATCCATTCC
>JASDQU010375204.1:72221-95676 GCA_032191745.1 Picea mariana
TGGACCCCCCCTCTCGCTTAAAGGTAGAAAGGTGAGGGGGGTCCGTAATCCAACACGCGTCGTTGATCCGAGCACGCGAATCTGGACCGCTCGGACTTGCTCGTCGCTTACCATGGGCGCATTATCTCCCAAAGCTTAGAACAAATGGGTTTTTAACCCCTTCTTTTGCTATCTGATCCCCTCTACAGGAAATATTGCTAACACATTTAAATACTAATTTCTTCTTTGCAAGCTCTTTGACTTCTTTGACCTTTTGGGGCTTCAAGCCTACATATGAGGGTCCTCCAACTTCATAAGGCCATAAATCTCAAACCGTGAGGAGTTATGTGATATTCCACATACCACTAGAAATGGCATGACATGTACTATCCATATAGAATAGTATTACCTGCAAATATATCAAAACTCATGCCATTATACATGAAACAACCTTGGGTCCATTACCCAAACCTTTGTGCTATCAAAATTCACTACCAGACTTTATTCAAGGGTTGACATCAATGACAACCAACCTTAATCAACAATCAACAAGTGGAAGAAGACATAAATGAGTGTTTTGGAGCACCTCGCAAAAGATAAGGAAGGAAAGGTTGGCGAAGCCCTTAAAATATGGGTCATGTGGACCCAGGGTTTTGGTACCTAGGATTTTCTAAGAGTCATAAAATGTATAAAAAGAGGTCTAGGAGAGTTGAGAAGGGTTTGTATTTTGTTGGTCATTGGTTGTTTTCGTTGATTGAAGTGTCCTGTTGTAAGAGCATTCTTGTATTCTTGATCTTCAGCTGGGTGCAAAGATCAACCCTGCAGCTGGGTGCGCATGAAAGGGGGAGAAAGAGGAAGAGAGAGAAGGATATGTAACTAAGTGCGCAGATAGAACTATATGTTTTCATATAATATATTAAGAAACACAGTTATGTGGATGTATCCCTAGGGAGAGGGTGAACCACATAAATCTTGTTGTTCTTTGTGGTTGATGCTGCATTATTTTCTATCTGATTATACTGTTATTGTATTGTTGTTTCCATATTGAAGATAGAAGGTATAAACTAACTTCGCGAAGCTAAGTATAAGACTGTTAAAGACTCTCTGGGTTACATTGCGTTGTTGTTCTTGTTATAACCCTATATTTCGTAGGAATCAGACAGTGATTGATATTTCACTTTCATTAAGTTTATGGTGTAAATCACATGACATTCTGCCTATGATTTATGAAAGGAAAAGGAAATGGCTAGGGTTTGCACAATCAAAATGACCCTTGAATGAGTTAAATTGGTGTGTTTTCGACCCCTTGGTGAAAAAATGAAGGAAAGGGGAGCTAAAAACCCACAATATATTTTATATCCTAAGTCTATGGGTGATTTGACATTTTGGCGCGTTATGGTTAAAATGTGCGCTAATCTCGGTGGTTGATATAGGCGCTCCTAAATCAATGACTATCAGTGGATACTCGAACCCCCCTGATCTTTCTTCTTTTAACGATGGGGGGGGGGATCCGACCTAGTGGTATTTAGGGCGTGAGGCCCTCATAACGTGTCACTCCCATATTTACTCAGACCCCACATCTCATTACTACTTACCACCTATACCCCCCCTCCGAGTTAACCGCTAACCACTCACCCAATACCACCACTCGTTCTCACTCACACCTGTCTTCCACTCACGCTTCCATGCACCTATTCCCTTCTGCTCTTACTTCTCACCCTCTCGCCTCCTAACACCTATTCCACTAATGCTCCATGTCAGCTCCACTAATACTTTCGTTCACCCCCACATCATACTCCCTTGGCACATCATCTTCGCGTCTATTTCTCCCTTACACGTCACCTCTCGTTACACTTCACCTCCCGAATACTTGCGCTCACTCATTCCCAATCTCGACTATCTACACTATCCCACATGACCATTGATCTCCCACTGCATCATGCGAAGCTTGTGCCAATCAAATCACCAAGTCATCACTACCTTCATTCACATCCGCCTGTAGTTTTTGCACCAACGACACTCGACAACTGAGGATCGACCCACCATTAACCATTCTCAAATTAAATCGCATGTTTTCATAGGTGGCCAAAGTCAACATCAAGAGGCCAATAACACAACATGCATTGAAAATGAATCATCAACTACCTCCATTTAATCAGACTCTAAAGAATCGAGCAGATCCACATAATTTCTATTTATCTCTAATCCTTGATCTAATTAGTTTAGATTTAGCTGGATTTAAGACTGCTCATTTATGACCGGATCCAATGTTAATAAATGTCTAAATAATTCTGGTTTCAAAGTATTGAGGGTTGGAAACTACCAAATAAAAGTGTTCACTATTGTAATAAGCTCACAGAGCCTTTATCAAAACAGTAATATAGTTACAGAATTCTTGTGGCATTCATGTTGGTGAAGTTTTCTCATTGTAATTATGTTTGCCCTATTTTCATATGTGTTTCTTTTCTCTATTGTCTTAAAGAGAATTAAGTTCAGGATTTGTTTTAAAATACCCTGTCCCTAGTTTAAAGCAATATCAATGTTTTCTACCTGAAGGTTAATTCCAGGATTCTTAACTACCCTGTTATAACCTAATTCATCCCTCATTTCTTCCTGCTCATTCACTAAATCTTAAAGGATCCAACAGAGTGCCTACCTTTTCCTAAAAGTTTTCTTGTAAACCTTGCTTTGATTGAGTTAGATCTCTTTAACTCCATTTCCCAATGGTCTATCTTTCTTGTTCTAACCAAAACCAATTCAAAACAAACCTTCTATTCTCATAACTAGCCTTATATCCAATCCAAACAAAGTTAAAACATACAGAAAGATCCCTCTCTAAGACTTGGAGGGATAGATCCTTGACTCAAAGTGGTTTTGTAGTTACCTCTGCCCATTTCTTCTTTAGCCTGAGAAATTACAGAGTGCTAATAGTTCTGAGATCCCTTTGAATTTCCTCTGGTTGTAGACACCTGTGTCCTGCAACTCCCTATTACTACTTCGGGTGTGACTTCATTTGCTTCACAGGTGTTGTTGAAAGGGCGAGTAGTTTGGGTTTGTTGTTGCACTGTTAGAGTTGAACCCTGGGTCTGCCCCTGTGCCAAGAATCCTCAACCTATCCCTAGTGACCCAATGGATCAACATATTCTTTTTGTGATTCCCCCTCCTTCTGCCCGTGAGTACCCTTAAGAAGGGGAATTTGAAGGAAGTTCTGAAGATATATCAGTTCAAGATTCCTGAAACATGCCCACTGCAAAGAAACCTGGGAGGCCAAGTAACAATAAGAGAAGAGAAACAACAACCAAAAAATACATCGATATGGGAAAACAGAACACCCTAGATGGGCACACCAAAAAAGAATCACGCATTTTAAGGAATCATAGTGGCTCGACTTCTCCTAAGGGGGGAGCATCCAAATCCTCTTCTAAATGATGAATTTAATTTCCTGGAATTGTAGATGACTAGGTATTAATCATAAGAAATCATTTCTAAGAAGTTTGATTTGATCATAATCTCCCCTAGTTCTTCTACTCCAGGAAACACAATTGTAGGACTCGGTAGCCCTGCAAGATGCTCATTTTTTGGGGGGAACATGTACATGTGTTGTGGTCAGATATAGAAGTGCATCCAAAGGGATCTACACTTTCTGGAACCCACATTTATTTAGTCTTCTAGACTGGTCATTCTCTTCAAATTGGATTTAGGTGACACTTACTCATCTTCCAAAAGGTAAGTATTTTTCTATTTACAATATTTATATGCCCTCTCTCTATCATGATAATATCTAATGATGGAATTCTCTTTTTTCTTTGTGGAATCAAGAAAACTTGGTTCCTTACATATTTGTTGGAGACTTCAATACCACCCTCCATGCTTCAGATAAATGAGGGGGTACTATAGTGAGGGATTCTACTTGGGAAATTCTGGAAGAACTAATCTGAGATTTGGATCTAGTGGACATTAAACCCACCTTAGGAAAATTCACTTGGTCTAATAAAAGGCATGGACCAGGGCACATTGCTGCGAGACTGGACCGATTTCTCATGAGTGGTTTCTTATTAGAGGATCAATTTCTCCCCTCCTCCCGTATCCTTCCTTGGTCTGGTTCTGATCATCACCCCATCTCCTTGTCCCTTCCCCCCTATCTCTTTGGATCATATCCCCTTTCGTTTTAACCCCCTTTGGGCCTCTGATCCCTCCTTAATGGACCTATTCTCCTCTTCCTAGAACTTCTGTATTAAGTGGTATTCAGTCTTCATCTGATAACATAAAATTAAGATAGTAAAATTGGCTCTTCGAGAATGGGTTTGTCTCAAGGATTCATCTGAGAAATAAGCAATTCAGGAGATATGGAAAAACCTAGAAGGAATCAGACTGAAGTTGGAGACTTCCCCCATATCCCCTTCGCTTCTTATTGATGAGCAACAAACCTTTAATGAATATCAAAAAATGATGCGGATTGAAGAGGAAACTTGGAGACTTAAGTCAAGAAGCATATGGCTTCAAGCAGGAGATCGTAACACAAATTTTTCCCACAGGCAATTCAAAGCTCGACTGTGGAAAAACAAAATTGATGAAATCAAAGGAGTCGATGGTATTACTTGCAAAGGTCTTTTAAATCAACATCCAAGAATCACTTTTAGAAGCTCTATACAAAATATGGAGAAGGATATATTGAATCCCAGGAGAGTCTCCTCCATAACATTCCTACACTCATTACACAAGAAGAAAATGAGTCTTTAATTTAGTCGGTCACAGAGGTAGAAGTATTGGGGGAACTTTAATAGATGAATTCAGATAAGGCTCTGTGTCCAGACAGGTTCACTATGCATTTGTATCTTCTTTGCTATAACATAGTCAAAAGGGCTCTGGTTCGAATGGTTCAATATGTACAAAAATAAGCCAGAATGGGCAACAGTATTAAATCCTCATTTCTGGCACTCATCCCCAAGGATTCCAATCCCTCATCATTTTCCATATTTAGACCTATCTCTCTTTGTAATGTATTCTATAAATTCATTTCAAAAATCATCACCATCATACTTAAGCCTCACCTACACAAATTAATCTCCCCCAATGAAGGAGGCTTTATAGAAAAATGACAGATGATAGATAATATTCTTATAGTCCAAGAAGCCATTCATTCCAGCAAGAAACAAGGTGATAAGGGGATGGACATCAAGTTGTATATGGCCAATTCCTTTGACATGGTTAGGGACAACTTTCTCTTCGCAGTTCTGACTAGATTTGGGTTTGGTGCTGACTTTCTAGAATGAATTTCCTCTTGTATATGTGGGCCTTGGATCTCCCCTATGATTAATGGCTGTCCATTAGGATTCTTCATGCTCTCTAATGGATTGAAGCAAGGATGTCCATTATCCCCAATTCTTTATATCTTGATGGTTGAAGCCTTAAGCAGGCTTTTGAGTAAGTCCAGTCAAGAGAAGCACATTCCTAGAATCAAAATCACTAAGAGAGAAAAAATAATTAATCACTCCCAGTTTGTAGATGACACCATTCTATTAGTAGGGGCCTCCATCATCATAGTCAATCACTTTAAGGATACTTTGGATACCTTTATGAAAGAATCAGGGAGGGAAGATAAACAATCATAAATCATAAAAGTTGTATTTATGTGTGGAACACCAATTCAAGGGCGACCTCTAGCATAGAAGACATCTTCTAATTCTCCCCAGAATAAAATTGGACCTCTTTTAAATATCTTGGCATCCCCATTTTATTCTGACATCATCCTAGCTCATCTTGAACCCCTGTTGTTGAAAAAATTAAATCTAAATTCACCCTTTGGGGTTCTCTCTAGCTCAATCCTATGGGCAAGGTGGTTGTCATTAAATATTTCCTCTCAGATCTTCCAATCTTCCATTTCTCCTCCATGCTTTCCCCTACCTTCATAAAGTCTACCATTTCTCAAGAGTTACAAAATTTTCTCTGGAAGGGGAAATCCAACACCAAGTGTCTGCACCTAGTCAATTAGATTGTGGTTCATGCCCCAAAATCAAATGGGGCGTTGGGTATACTAGATCCTTTCCTTTCTAATTTGGCCCTTGGATCCAAAACTCTATGGAGATTGGTAACTGACAATCAATAATGGTGGAAGAGGGTGATTTCAAATAAATGTTTAACTGGAGATAGGCTTAGATGACTCGATTCTCCTCCTTCAAGGATTTTAGGCTCCCCCATTTGGAAACTTCTCAGAGCTTCACTACCTCTTTTTCAAAGCAAGGAAACTTGGATTCTAGGGAATGGAAAGCAAATTTGTGCTTGGATAGATAGTATAATGGGGCACCCTCCACTTCTTTAGACCAATTCACTACAACCTCTCTATCAATGGTGTACTTCCAATCACATAATCTTTCTATTTGATATCTCTTAATGGCATTGGTTAGGGATTTGTTGGCATATTCTAGATCTTCTTGATCAACTCACAGGAGCTTTCCAGACCCTTTTTTCTTTTCTTAAAGGTTGTTCACCTTCTCATCTTGAAACCAGAGACACTAGAAATTAGGGAGATGGCGCCTACTCTGCTAAAGCTAGATATGTGACCCTCTTGGCTCAGCCCACCCTCCCATTGAGATTGAATATGCAGAATAATGACAACCTCCAAATATAAAAAAATTTTGTTGGACCCTCGGCCATGGGAAAATATTGACTGGAGATCAGTTGCAGAGGTTATACAGGACCCCACTGGTGTATTTTTTGCAAGCACGAGGAAAAAAATAATAGTCATATTTTCCTTGACTGTCTGTTTGCTAGAGTTGTTTGTTCGTCTGTCTTGGGGAACCTCTTACCCAAAACTAATCTTCTAGTATCAATTACCAATATATTCAACAGATGGAAGTCCTCCTATCATGGGTCATTGGTTCTCAAGTAATTCTTTAAATCTTCTTTTCTTGCTTTGCCAAAATTTACCACATAGAAAATATGGCTAGCTAGGAATTGTGCCATTTTTTCAAATGTATTTACTCCCCTTGAGGTTGTTGCAGCCAAATTCTTGGGTATCTTAGATGAATTTATAACCTTTTGATAGAGATAAAGGTCAGGACAACAAAATCTCCTTCCAACAGAAGAAGTTTGGTGGAAAAGACCCTTCTCCTCTCTGCAAAGGATAAATTCTAGCCAAATTCATCATTCCTCCTTTAATTTTTCTAGATCTTCTTGACAACCTCATATCTCTCCTAAGGACTTTGCATATTGGAAATGAAAATAGTCAGAATATGTTCTTTGTTTTGATGGTGCCTTAAAAGGCAACCCAGGGGAGGTAGGTGCAGGTGGGGTTCTTCTTTCCCAAGAGGTCATACCATGATTTTTTTTCCTTGGAGCCTAGGCTACACAACAAATAACCAAGCAAAAGTGTATGTCATGTATCAAGGCATGTTGTTAGCAAGAAGAGTTGTGATTCCCTCCCTCACTATTCTTGGAGATTCGAAGGTCATTCTTAATTTTATTCATAAAGGGACCCTCCTGTCAAATATGAAACTCATTAACATTCTAACCAAAATCCAACAAGAATGCAAACAATTCCATTCGACCTCTTTATTTCACAACCCCATGCTTAATAATTCTCTGGTCGATCAACAAGCAAATTTTTCTCTAAGAGACCCGGAAGGCACTCTTTGAATTCATGGGAAGTCCTACCTTAGCTTTATCCCATGATTTTATCCATCCCTCCTAATGTTTTGTTTTTGTATCTACATTTTAGGTATATTTTATAGCCACTAGACTGGGAATGTATTTGGAGATATGTTGATGTATATCCTTGACATTTATATTGCTTTGAAGGATTTAGTAGAAATCAGATTGCTAGTTTTTGAAGGTCTAAAATATCATATATATAGATGTATTTCCTCCTTTACTACAACTTGTCTGCAGTCTTTTTAATAAAAATATTTCCCAATTTCCTTTAAAAAAAAAGAAACAAAATATGCTTGGGGGGATATGATCTCCTAAAAAAATGAAATTGAGGTTTTATCTCTCTTCAAAGGTCTATTACTTCCAAAGGATTAAGGGATTTGCATGACATTAATGGTGGGAGACTCTATGATCATCCTAAGAACAATTCATTGCAATCCATTCCCATGTAGCCAAACTTAGCTTGCTTAGTGCATATAATCCTTAAAGAATCATGAGGCTTTGACAAGCTTGAATTTCTCCATGTTTTGAGGCAATAAAACTCATTACAGGTGAACAAGCCAATCTAGGCTTTGGACTAAACTTGGGATGTTGTAATACAAATAGGGGGTGCTCTTTCCAACTCCCCCTATAATGATTCCATGGTATTGACAAGATATACATTAATCACCCTCATGGTGAGTAATTTAAGTTTGAAGAGAAGGTCATTTAAGAACCAATGACATTCTACTATGCTCTACCTCCCACTTATGTGAAACATTATGAGGTGTGTGCTTGTGCAGTTTGGAAAACAATGTGGATTGCATTCAATTGATAGATGTCCTCTCTAGTCACTATTGAGATTGTGGTTTTGATTTTCTTTGCTTCTAGATATTTTGATATCACAACAAGACACATGGTAAGAGAAATACAAAGTATTTCTCCTCTTTCCCTAAACTCATGTCCTCCCTACAAGTCTAAAATGTTTGGTTTTGTTACAGGTTTCCTTACAACTTTGTTCGAGGTTCCTCGGTTCATTGCCACTATAAAAGTGGAGGTTGTGTCCTCTATGAACTGGGGAGGTTTTAAAAAGGACTAAAATGGTGCACTAAGGATGTGGTTGAATCTTAGTGTGGTATTATCAGTGCCAATATCCAATGGGATAGGTGGCATTCTGAATTTGAGAAAAAAACACAACATAAAAATGCAATAAGGGATAATTATGTTATAGACATAACAAGGCATGTGGTTAAAATAGAGGAATGGAAAAAGGAGGTAGAGGCATTTATGGAAATCTAGCACAATAAAAATTTGGAAGTTCCAATTCAACTTGACTTGTTAAAGAATATTATGGGTGAATTGTGGTCCATTTTGGCTTTCTAGATAGTGTGGTTAACACTCTTTCTCTTGTAGATTCTTCTCCTATGATAGAACCATCCTAGGCTTATGAGGATCCTCAAAAAATCTCCAAGCCAAAACTATACTAAGGAAAGACTCTTCATGCTATGACACTTGTTTACTAGCATTGCAAGGTCACATAGGCATGTGAAACAAAGAGGCATCGACTAACAAAAACCCATAATGGGCCTAAAATCTAGTATTTATCTTATCTTGTTATTTCATGTTTTGTCATGTAGTTAGTCTTCTCAAACAATTTGTAACCTACCATGATAGAATAAAGTACACTAGGGAAGCTTGTCCCTCTAGGTGGAATATCATTCAATTTTTTGAATTTTGGATCTATGACCTTGATCTAAACTCTATTTTTGTTATAGTTGTTCAACTCTACCACATCCCCTTTCTTAATATAAACCCTTATCTATTATCTATCACTTACTGTTTATATATATGGAAACAATAACAAAATATTAAATAAATTATGAATAGTTCTTAATCCTTTAATTACTTAAACTTTTATATAACCAAATTTAATTATATTACACTAGATACACAATGTTAAAAAATAATAAAATGGAATAAGGAACAAGAAGATGTGCTAATGGCCCGCAGGGGTGTAGACCGATTGGCATGTGCCGTGTAAATGGAAGGAAACATGTAAAGGAGGTCTCAAGTTCGATTCTCACCCCGATTTACTTGTGATCCATGCGTGCGGGCTGTGTGGTGCACCTGGGGTTATAGTGGTAGCAGATGGGTATCGGCCACGTGTCACGCGTGTACGAGAACTGTGAGTTGTAGATTCCCCCAGTGTATAAAAAAAGAAAAAAAAGAAGAAAAAGAAAAAGAAGAGGTGCTAATGATTTAGCCCTAAAATAAGAAAATGAAACCAAAGGAGAAGAAGAANACAGGTGAACAAGCCAATCTAGGCTTTGGACTAAACTTGGGATGTTGTAATACAAATAGGGGGTGCTCTTTCCAACTCCCCCTATAATGATTCCATGGTATTGACGAGATATACATTAATCACCCTCATGGTGAGTAATTTAAGTTTGAAGAGAAGGTCATTTAAGAACCAATGAAATTCTACTATGCTCTACCTCCCACTTATGTGAAACATTATGAGGTGTGTGCTTGTGCAGTTTGGAAAACAATGTGGATTGCATTCAATTGATAGATGTCCTCTCTAGTCACTATTGAGATTGTGGTTTTGCTTTTCTTTGCTTCTAGATATTTTGATATCACAACAAGACACATGGTAAGAGAAATACAAAGTATTTCTCCTCTTTCCCTAAACTCATGTCCTCCCTACAAGTATAAAATGTTTGGTTTTGTTACAGGTTTCCTTACAACTTTGTTCGAGGTTCCTCGGTTCATTTCCACTATAAAAGTGGAGGTTGTGTCCACTATGAACTGGGGAGGTTTTAAAAAGGACTAAAATGGGGCACTAAGGATGTGGTTGAATCTTAGTGTGGTATTATCAGTGCCAATATCCAATGGGATAGGTGGCATTTTGAATTTGAGAAAAAAACACAACCAAAAAAATGCAATAAGGGATAATTATGTTATAGACATAACAAGGCATGTGGTTGAAATAGAGGAATGGCAGAAGGAGGTAGAGGCATTTATGGGAATCTAGCACAATAAAAATTTGGAAGTTCCAATTCAACTTGACTTGTTAAAGAATATTATGGGTGAATTGTGGTCCATTTTGGCTTTCTAGATAGTGTGGTTAACACTCGTTCTCTTGTAGATTCTTCTCCTATGATAGAACCATCCTAGGCTTATGAGGATCCTCAAAAAATCTCCAAGCCAGAACTATACTAAGGAAAGACTCTTCATGCTATGACACTTGTTTACTAGCATTGCAAGGTCACATAGGCATGTGAAACAAAGAGGCATCGACTAACAAAAACCCATAATGGGCCTAGAATCTAGTATTTATCTTATCTTGTTATTTCATGTTTTGTCATGTAGTTAGTCTTCTCAAACAATTTGTAACCTACCATGATAGAATAAAGTACACTAGGGAAGCTTGTCCCTCTAGGTGGAATATCATACAATTTTTTGAATTTTGGATCTATGACCTTGATCTAAACTCTATTTTTGTTATAGTTGTTCAACTCTACCACATCCCCTTTCTTAATATAAACCCTTATCTATTATCTATCACTCACTGTTTATATATATATGGAAACAATAACAAAATATTAAATAAATTATGAATAGTTATTAATCCTTTAGTTACTTAAACTTTTATATAACCAAATTTAATTATATTACACTAGATACACAATGTTAAAAAATAAGAAAATGGAATAAGGAACAAGAATATGTGCTAATGGCCCACAGGGATGTAGACCGATTGGCATGTGCCATGTAAATGGAAGGAAACATGTAAAGGAGGTCTCAAGTTCGATTCTCACCCCGATTTACTTGTGATCCATGCTTGCGGGCTGTGTGGTGCACCTGGGGTTATAGTGGTAGCAGATGGGTATTGACCACGTGTCACGCGTGTACGAGAACTGCGAGTTGCCGATTCCCCTAGTGTATAAAAAAAGAAAAAAAAGAAGAAAAAGAAAAAGAAGAGGTGCTAATGATTTAGCCCTAAAATAAAAAAATGAAACCAAAGGAGAAGAAGAAGCACTATTGATTTAACCCTAAGGGCATAAGTAAAAAATTAAGGGGACGAATTAAGGGAATTAGTAATGAACCCCACCAAAATAAAGGTTATTGAACCCATTAAATAAATATCCACTACTAATGATAATAAAAAACCAAATTGTATAAAATACCAATGAATGGTCATTTCCTATGTTAAACGTTATTCAAACTTGCCACTTAGGAAATGTAGTGATTTCAACCTCCTGGGGCTAGTAATTAGCACTTAGAAAATATGGCATATGACTTTTCAAATCTTATATAGAATCTTGGTTGTTTCTTAATGAAAAAATATTCAAATGAGGATTCTAAAACCTTGAAAAGGAGTGGAAAAATAAATCATAAACAAGTAAAAGAAGGAAGTTTGTAAAGAATGAAGGGATGGGATGTAGTTAATATTACAAAAATAAATGCTTATTGTTATCACCACAAAATTGAAAATCTAATTTAAAAGGCCAAGCCTTACCAGATTACATCATTCGTACCTTATGTGTACTATATCTATACCCGCTTTTACTTTATTTTTCATCAAATAATTTAGGAAAACATTTTTGCTAGCGTTATTTCCATTTAATTAAAGTTAAATCTCCTTTTATGATTTTTCTCTTCTTTATTTTATTTAAATAAAAGGAAAAATTCAAATTAATAGTTACAATTGATTTGGTCGAATAATATATTTTATTATTTTCACCCTATCAAAAGAATAACCACTATTTTTCCTATAAAATAGAGATCCCATCCATTTCTAGATGATCCTCACTTGAAAGTAACGAAGTGCTGTCAGAATTTCCACTCATCTTTTGGCCCCATTTCACCATTGCTACTTTCAACCATTGAAGAGGAGAAGCATAACATTTGCCAAACACTCGTGAAATAAGAAGAACCCTCCCATGAAGAGGCCACCAGATGATTATTGTCTTCATCGACTTCATCACATGTGTTATTTGTATTATTTTTCCATTCGGTATAGAGATTGATCACATTCTTTGGATACATCTACTTCATTTTTCACCTAATATGTTCTCTGTTTTATTTATTTTATGGTAGAGTAAGATCTAAATGAATGTGGATCCATTTTTAAAAGTAAGTTTTATGTGCTTTTTACCCATTTTTGTCTGTGATCTAGAACAACCATTTGACATACAAGTTTGTTTACCCTTACTGCAAATTTGCTACAACACTTATCATAACATACACAAAATTAAATTAGATAAGTGATGAAACTCCTTTTATAAAATTGTAAAAGTTTAAGAGGTAAAAAAACAAAAGAAAAAACATAAAATAATTGAACAATATTGAAAAAAACAAAGCTAATTTTACTTCATGACATAAAAGTAAATAACAATTTTATTGAAAAAGCTAGTTCCTATTTTTAAACAAAGGAATGGATTGTTTTGAGAGTAATGGATCCTTTAGGAGGCTTGCAATATTTTGGGATTCAAGTATCCTTGTATTGGAAAAGATATCCATTTCTCATATTACTTATATTTTTATCTTTGTGATTAGTTAGAGATTTAAGATCATCAACATTTATGTTAATTAAGAAAAAATTAATAATGACCACCTATCCTCCTATATCTATTCAATCATATTATGATTATATAATTCAATTTAGATCTTGATTCTAATGGGAAAAAAAGGTATGTTTTTAAGAGACTTTTATTGAAGATTAGTTTAAGACATTATATCATTGTGGAGTCTTGTAGACATCAAGCTAAAAAGGGGATATTTTTATCACATACATTATATCACAAATAAAAGTATGAGTGCATGCTTCATTATAATGAAGTTGGATATTTTTTAATCCAAGATAACTTCCTAATTCTCTATCTTTTGGAATAATTTCCAATGTTACTTCCAATCACATGCCGATCTATTTGTAGGTTGTTATACCTTGAGAATTTGGCCACGTTTCTTTTTAGTTCAATCTTATGTGGCTTGAATTGGAAAGAATTAACAACTTAATATGTTAATATCGGGAATATCTTGTTTAGGATTTGAATTTTTTTTTGAAAAAAAAGCTCTCAAAAAACTTAAGAAAAAATCAATGCATGGGAAAAGAATAATTATGTTGATTTCTCCAAAGAAAAGAATGAATGGGAAGAGAGGTAAAGGAAATCCAATACAAAATAGAAGAAGAGTGGAATGATCAAAATTAAATTTGTGGATTATAGAAAGAGACATGAACTTTTAGTTTAAAATGTCTTAATTGACAGAAGAAGCATAGTGGAACTTAAAACCTAATATTTTATACAATTGTTTTCCATATGTAATCCAATGCATGAAAATTTCAAATTGCATTCATGACATTACGAGATTACAACAACCTATAGTAGAAACCTATCATATTTCATGTAATAAAATTGAAATATTTTTCTCATTTAAAAAACTTATATTTGAAACGTTTGATTGACCAAGATGAAATGCCAATATATATTCCCCATAGTTCAAGAGGAAGAACACCATCAATTCCATAACCTCAATAATAACAAAATAATTCAAAGATATTATCAATTCCGTGAACCCAAATAAGGTCCCAAAATTGAATAATTTCATGGGAAGGTTATCCTAAAACTTTTCAAGGTTTTCCCCAATTTATTTTTGCAATTTATCTTACAAAGTGTGTCGAAAAATAATGAAACCAAGATTGAAGAGAATAATTTGTAAGATTATATAAAAGAACATAGAGGTTTCATCCCCCAAGAAATATATTTTTAAAGTATCATTATTGTTTAAGATGAAATCCATGACAACATCACAAAGAAAAGGAATGATATGGTCATCAAACTCAACATGTATAATGAATAATGCATTTGATTGAGTAAATCATCCATTTCTTTGTGAGGTTAAGGAAATGTTTAAATTATATTTGAACTAGATTGTAAGGGTGAAACTTTGCATTCACAACTAATTGATAGCTCCATTGGTAATGGCGAGTTCATCCCTTTTTTCATAGTTGTTAATGGTTTTAGACATGGGTTCCCTCTTTCCTCATATTTATATATTGTATTTGTGTAATCCATAAGTCATTGAATCAAGTGGGAAAGAAAAAGATTTCAAATTGAAAAGAGATCTAAACTGGTACAAAGTTATTGCTCTCATCGTGATTTTTTTTGGTTTAGTGAATCTCACTGTAACATCCCCACTGTAATCCCTACTTTAATTAATGCTTAATGTAGATATAATATGTGGCTATGACCAAAGCAATGTATATGTAAAATGTTTTTCTATGTTTTAATAATAAAATGTGATATTGGTTGCTAAGGGGACATGGACAAGAGATGGTGTCTGAATTAATCCACGAGAGAGGGGAGAGTCTAGGATAATGGCCAAGAGAGGGTCCAAGGGGGAAATAACCATGTATATTAATTCAACCCATTTTCCTAAAATTGTTATTTGTATATGAACCTTCCAATTTATGATTGAGTGTATGGAAAGCAAATCATTGAATACATGTAAGAGGGTGGGTGTGAGTAGTCACATCCTAAAGTTATTAGGCACATGGGGGTTGAGTACAATCATCTTGGGGAAGTGTGTGTGTCAAGCAAGAAATCCAAATGAGAGAAATTCGTATGGGTTGGGATAACAATGAATAGTAAGTAAGGTTTTGTGCACGAGGAGCACGTAGAGATGAAGAAAGAGAGCTTGGAGTTGGTGCAACCATGGAGGGAGAATTCGAGAGAAAGATGGATCGTATTGGAGCACATTTTGAGCTGGAAACTGAAGAACCAGGTTTTTAGGCCTGAAGAGTGAACTCCTGGGCTAGTTGCACTGTAATAACAAGTGTTTGATGTTATTTGCTGGTAGTTTTCCTAGTAGCAAGTTCCCTTGGGTTCCCACCTGAGATATTCCTAGCTACATGTGCTAGAGAGGCCCTGATAAATGAATGGGATGCCTAAGGGACTGAGATCAATGAACGGGTACATTCCTTGGGTTTGGCAATTCAAGAGTAAGATAACTAGTGGAAAATCGAGATAGTTGTAGGAAGATATCAATGGGTTGTGAGTTTTATGAGTTGTTAGTGGACAATGAGAGACCACCCTCTTTTGTGGATTACTAGCCTCAGCTTGGGGGTGACTAGTTGTTGATATTTGGAACATTCAGTCTATGGTTGGGTGGAACGTCTGTCCCAAGCAGCTGGTTGCACAACCATTTTTAAAAGATAAGTGTTTATCTATTTTGTCTTGTATTTATGAGTTAAATTGTTGTGCACGAACTCTATGTATTTGAGAATGATTTGTATGTTTTTGTAATGAAGTTTATTAGTTGCATTCATGTCTATTTTAGTACGTTGTAGATGAATCAATGTATGACAAGGAACAAAAGTTAAATATGTTTTTAATTTGCAGTTGAAAGCTACATGAAATCATTTAGATGTAAAAGAATTAAATTAATTAGCAGAAATTTCATTTTTAAGAGTATTATGCACCGTAATATCCCTCGGTTGGGATGGGGAACATTACATTATGGTATCAAATCCTTTGTTTCAAACATCGAGCTTGGATGGGCTCGAACGAGTGCGAATTGGTGAAATTCCTTGTTGTGGATTTTATTTGTGACAAATTTGGGGGAAAATGAAGAATTTAGAGAGAAATCCCCAAATATGTGGGCAAAATTCGAGTTTGAATGACTCTGAATGGTTTAAGAAGGTTAATGAAGTAGAGCAGTAAATTTCCAAATAGAAATTCAACCTAGAATGGTCAAAATTCAAGTTTTAATGGTCGCCTATAGAGTTACAGGAAATTTGGTGAATCGATGACCGAGATCTCTTTTGATCTCAAGATCGATGACCAAGATTCACTATGATAAATTTAAAAATTCATAAGGTTCCGGCCGTTTGAAAGGTTGATCAAATCAACGACTTAGATTCATCGGGGTTTTTGGTGGAAATTTTCTAAGTATGGAAATTTGCCAAGATAAATCACCGACAACCGATAGTCGGGTCAACCGAAATGGTGAAGAAATTGGTTCAACCAAAGGACATCTCTAACCGTCGATGGACAACGATTGGCGTCAGTGGTATCTCGTGAAGTATTTTCAATTTCCGATGGCTGATGGGCCGGTGGTTGGGAATCAGTCGATTCGACGAAGTTTTTCAAATCAAGAAACAAAAGTCACCAATGACCGATACACCAATGGTTGGGCATCGAATGAATTCGACAAAGTGTTCGGGTCATCCAAGAGAATTGACCGATGGAAGATGAATGAAAGAGGGTGATGACATGTCATGCCACGCCAACATCCACATTGTTACACCTCTTTTGTCACCTAAATGAGCAAAATAATGGTGTTTACAAGCCCAGTTGGGTCATCTAGATAAGACAACAGTAAAGGAAAGGGTTAGAAAGATAAAGCATAAAAGATAAGCAAAGAATTAAAATAAGAATGATAAAAACAATTAAACTATAGTGCATAAGAACATAAGAACAAGGAATAAACAAGACTCATGCCACCAATGGAAAGGATTGTATTAGTGGAAAGAAAACACCAAAGAGAAAGGGAGACTTTGGGTCCCCTCTTCCTCCAAGGGAGAGCTCTTGGACCCCCAAATATTGAGCTCTTTTTACAAATGAGGAACTATAATGAAATGGTAAAGAGAATCCAAAGCACATTCATTCTAGAGGTGATATGAATGGATAAGTGCAATGGTTCTAGCATATTCTTGACGAGGAAAGATGATCCTCCAAGAGAATATCAATAGCATAAGAATACAAATGAATTCCTTGAAAATGTAGTGCACCCATGAATTCCTTTTATAGCATAACTTTGAGGCATTATTCAACCATCTTTTAGTGTGAACAAGGGGCCATTTAGGGCACCCTTAGGTCTTTGACTATCCACTCAGCCAGATTCAGCCAGAATTTGGGTGTCAAATCGACTTGGAAGATGAACCAGAAGTGGGTGGGAGTTTGACCAATATCATAAATGCATTGTTTTGAGGGATGCACGGTTTTTTGCATCCACAGTCGCGCATCATGTGCATGTGCGCGTTTTCCTGCGTTTCTGAATGAAGCATGTGTGCGCGCTCCTTGTGTAGTCTCAACACATGCTGATTTTATTGTTGATTGTATAGTTTTGGGCCTTTTGGAAATGCACTTTTGGTCCATGGGTGAACTAATAGCTGTTTGGAGATGCTAGATTCTTGTAACTATTTGTGGACGAAATTTCAGTGATAACAGATGCCCCCTGATGTGTGAGGTTAGGAGCATACGTATAGCCGAAATACATCAATGTTTCGTCTACTGATAGTACCTATGTAAGAAAGAGCATTGTGAGGATTATCAAGAGCAATCCATTGGAAGGAGGGGGGGAACTATAGGACCCAACCTTTTCCCAGGGTGTGAAAAAAATAAAACTATGTACAAACGAGGTGGGCATGTCCCATGCTCGTGTCATGTAACTCAAAATACAGTGACTAAAGTTGTTGTGGACGTATATCATTGCAACACCCTCCAAGGAGGTTTGATAATAACAAAGGACAATTCTAATGGTGAACAAGCTCTGAAAAAATAAGTAAGGACACCTGTGGGAAGTGTTGATGAATGTGCAGAAATTGATAGTCTATCAAATTTCAGAGGTCTTCGGCTAAGATAAAACAAATGCAATAGTCACAAAGTAAGACCCACCGTAACATGAGATAGTGTTGAAGTCGAATGTTAAGGGGGTCAACAACAACAGAGAAAAATGGTGGTTTTCCCTGTGTCATCCAAGACTCCTCATTGTAAAGGTAATGAGAGTCAAGATACAGTCACCCTTATGGAAATTGTGTTGATGTTGACAGAAAGGGAGACGTGACTTTACGAAGCGGAGGGATTCATGGAATCCACTTGGATAAAATCAGGAACTGATGAGTAACATGGATGAAGTCTAGGAGTATTGATACTCAAGACTGTCATTGGTTGGGGAGAGATGTAAAGTGGCAACAACCGTGAAACTGAATCTAGTGTCAGGGGGACAACTAGATGATGGTAAATTGTGCCAGAGGCATGACAAAATGGATAAACACAGAGATCAAAAGGTGTATGGGGTGTCGGATACTCAGGGTTTAAGGATAATGTCATTGATGTCGGGAAGTGAAAAATGCCCCAACCAAGGGCGACAAGGGTTTCTTTGTCGGGGAAAGGAAGGTCTCTAAAGGCAACAACAAAAAGCTATGAAAATGTGGAAAAAGGGTTTGTACAATTACCAAAAGAATAAAAAATAAGTTGGGATAACTATGCAGATACAGAAATGGGTGCCCCAGTGTAAGATGGCTTGGCTTGATGAGGGCGCAAGATGCTCAAAAAACAAGTGTAGGGTGGGGGCCCCATAGGCGGGTTTCTATATTAGGGAAATGTATGGAGGACAATCTGCAGATGGGAAAACTGATGGTGGGTGAAATGGATGGTTAATGATACTGCGAAGGTGTAGTCAAAACTAGAACCATGATGAAGTAATCCGGGAGTCCATTGGGTAGGCTAGCAAAATGAGGAGAAGGGGTATGTGGCTAGTTCTCAACAATGTGTAAGACTATCAGGACTCCCATCCCTAAAGGGTGAAAACAACATGAGTGTAAAAGTGTTAAGGGGACTATAAATGGGATAGCTCATGTGGGGGAGAGTGCTACCGGGTGTCAGTACCGAAATGTAGTGGAGGTGACAGTACTGCAGAGCTAGATATAGGGATCCTAGAGGCAAAGATCGGAGGGTGTGATTGGGAGATGCATTTTGATATTCAGAGGGAATGACTACATGCCAATGTCGATAATATACCTGGAAGGATATTGGTGATGTGTAATGATCAAGTACCTGCACACATGAAAACCGAATACTCGACGTGAAAAATATCTGAAGAGAAAGGTCATATAACAGTTATTCAATAATATGTGAATGTAAGCATGTGTACCTGAGCATTAGATGAGAACAATACCCCCCGGGGGTTGAGGATGGAAAGGGGCCCAGGGAAGGGAATGGTGTAGATGACGGGGTCCAGAAGATTCCTGAGGAAGGAGTTATGTGACTAGTGGGACATCAGGGATGAAAGGGGCCTCGGTGGGAGGGAGAGTATCTTCAGTTGTCGTTCCTTTGGTGGAGACGACACATACTTGTGTGGAAGGATGGATGAGTGGTGGTGCTCCGTGGTATGTCCCTAGTAAGGATGGGTTCTTAAAAATTATGGGGCCCATCTCGATGAGTGGATAGGCATCTGGATTAGTGTGGAAGAAAGGGAGTATGTTGTCGATGTTGGATGAAGGGTTAGGCTCATAATGTGATACTTGATCAATGGTAATGATTTTTCCGTTATGGGGAAACATCATGGTTCAGAACACAGAAGAGGTGACTTCCTTCATAACATACATGTAGCTATGACCAAACAAAATATTGTAGTCGAGTGGGGCATTGATAACCTTAATGTCAATAAGGATAGGTTTTCCCCCGAGTTCGACAGGAACATTTTGGAAGAGCCCCTCGGGAGATGAGGGTCGTCCGTTGTAAGCCCTTAGAGTAATAGCATATGGTATTATCTCTGGAGAGCCAAGTTTTTTCCAAGCAGTTTTGGACATGATGCATGTGGATGCACCTTCGTCAATGATGTAGTGGTGAATGGTGATGTTCCGGATTTTAACCGATATTTGAAAAGTGATAAGAGTAGGGAGACGGGGTTCTCCACTATCGATATCAAATGTGATGAGTCGAGTATCGGTAGGGTCGACTACCCCTAGAGCGGAAAGTAATGACTTTCGTTGAGTAAGATAGGTTTGAATAACTTCTAAGACTAACATGGCAGTGGGGGATTGGGCCAAGTCGTCGACTAGACTATAATTGTGGGATGCCCTAGCTTGAGGGTTATCGACATTCCTTCGCAATGGGATGTGAGGGATGCAAAGAGGTGTTTCAGTATTAGGGCGCAAAATCATGAAAGGTGGGCCAGTCGTGACTAGGGTGGCCTCAAAGGTAGTGGCAGCCAAGTCAAAGGGTGCGCTATATTGATGACTACGCGTTTGTAGAAGGACCTCTTCCTCACTAGTGAGGAGGATAGTTTGATCTGCCGAAGTGCCTGGGTTGTGATATGGTCATGCCTGTGGTGGGGCAGGGTGCATCTCTTGTTGGGTGTTCATCACCCCTTGATGTGGTATGGGGTTTTGCAACACGCCCGGGGGTGGGTGCTGCACATATTGTTGTGGGGCCTGCTGGGGGGCAGGTGGGGCTGGCAGATGTGGTCCATTACCAGATTCTTTCATCTGTTTGAAGTTTGTGATTTGGGGGCAATGGTGAGTATAATGGCCATACTCACCGCAAAGGGCACAAGGGAAGTTTCTATGAATATTGTTGTTATTCTTTCCTTGGTGTTTGTTGTTATTTCCCCCTTGAGGGTTCTGGTTCCCCTGGTTTTGGTTGCCCCCTGCAGGTTGGTTCTGGTTTCCTCTTGGTTCGAGATTATTATTGTTTCAGTTTTTCCCTTTCTTTATGGCATTGTTCCACTGATGGGATGGATTAGCTGTATTCAATTGTTCAAAATTTTGGTATTGCTGAATGGGAGATGGTTGAAAAAAGTTAACCCCAACATGTGGTTGTCCTTATGGTGAAGGAATAGGCTGGGGGGGGCCAAAGGAAATGGAAAGTACGGATTATGTTGTGGTAACGGTCCGTAGGATGCATATGAAGGCATGGTGGTTTCACTAGTGCTTAGGGTGTAAGCAGAGGTGGAGGGGGTACCAGAATTAGGTTGAGCTAGGAGGCGTATTGTGGGTGCTGGCGGTGGTCCGCTAGTGGGCGGAGGAAAGGTCAAGGGGTAGGATTGTGGATAAGAGGGAGGATTATAATAAGGGGGTCCACCATATGCAGGTGGATATTGAGGGGTTCCATACATTGGTGGTTGTTGGGGATGTGAATTGTGGTGTGGAGTGGTACCAATCAATCCATCCACTGAGTGAGACATCCCAGGTTTGTCTTGGCCGAATGGCACAGGTCTCGGGGTGTCAAGTAGTACTGTATACAAGTACCCTGACTGTGAGTAAATGAGTTCGAACTGTTGGGCCTTGATAATGGCTTCTTCTTCAGAATGGGGGAAGGTGGCGGCCACATCTTTGATAAGGAGGGAAATAAGTGATTTGAGGAACCAATTGAGACATTGTTGTGGAGTAGCTTAAACTTTGCAGAGACTACACCTCCGACACCATTTGTGAATGTGGTTAGCGATGTACATGGCAGAGGTTTGTTTAAATTCCTAGAGTAGTTTGAGGCCATTGTCATGATGAATTTGTAGTTGAAAGAAGATCAAGAATGCTTTGGCCAAGGATTCAAAGGTCACATGGGACCTAGATTTTTCTTCTACATACCACTTAGCTGACGGGCCGGTGAGTGTATGTTGAAATAACCTCAATCGGACAGAATTGTTCGTGATGTTGTTTTAAGAGCACCATAAGTGAAAGGTCATGATATGGTTGGCGTGATCGTCTCCCGGTTTTCCTTCAAACTTGGGGATGTTTGAAGGCAATTTGGTAGGCATTGATGGCCATGTGGGGTTGTGTAGTATAGGATCATTGGTGAGTTTAGTTAGATCTGGTATGTTGAGGGAAGGAAAGTATTAGTGGATTAGTTCCAGCCATAGTGTGAGTGGTTTGCGTACCTGACCTTCGAGGGGGACTAGGTGGGTTTGTACTTCCCCCTTGAGAAGAAGTTGCCCCCCTGCTTCTGTGGAAAGGAGAGTGTGGGGATGTTTGACCTTGGGAAGTGGACCCAAGCAAAGTGGAACCAAGCAAAGTTGATCCCAAGAAAGTAGCACTCACAGGGGTGTGGGGAAGTATGGTCGATGAGTAGGCAAGACTAGGAACTCCCCCTAGAATGGGAGGGAGATTTAGCAAGCATGTGGAACGACGGGGGTTCTGTGGGTCCCCTATGATGTCCGAATAGCAAGGTGGATGTGTGCAAATGATGATGAGAGCAATTAATGAACAAGATACTTTGTATAACTTGGACCTTCACAATATTTCTCACAATCGTATGTAATCACAAGAACATCATACATAAATCAATTGATAAATAAGCATACGTGTGGGTAGGTGGATTTTGTCTATATGGGAGAACAAAGAAAACAAATGCTTGTGTCATAAAAGATGTAACATCCTTCCTCTCAAACAACACTGGACCTTCCAATAGTACTCAATAGTGGGGTTTGAAGCCACCGGAAGAGGAACTAGTGAAGGATGAAGTAATCAGTTATAATGAGGGGTAGAGGGTGCATATCCCAAAAGAGCTGGAGATATTTCCCAATAGCCACAAAAATCCGATCAAGGTGCAATTGCAGCCCACAATTGCCACCTGGGTAGATGTCCTAAAATTTGGTCACTAGGTACCTCTGTCAAAGTGCGACATTTAAATTCTCGACCTAAGAAATGGGTCACGGGTTGGATCCCGTCCAAGAGGTGGGTGCCTCAAGGGGGGATGCATAGAACAACCGGACCTCGGCCTTCAACCCTTCACAGGTATCTCCCTGCCTTATGGTGTTAGGAACACTTGACTTGGAGGATTTAAATTTCCCTATTTGACAACTTCTATTGTTTGAAGATGTGAGAACCAGATAATGGGGAGTTATTTGGATGCCTATCCCCAAAATCCTACCTAGACTAAAAAATTTCTGTTGGCACCTTCTGTGGAGGAAAACTTAGTCAGTTTTTTAGAAAATTTTTAGGTGTGGTTGTTTGAGAGATTGGGGGTGTGAGCCAATCTCATTGAAATTAAGTGGGAGTGGAGAGTTTCGTCAAGAAAAGGGTGGGCTGTTTCAGAATCCCTTTGGAGGAAACTTACTTTAACCT